>PVIR01007556.1:0-60519 GCA_004026965.1 Petromus typicus | reverse complement strand
GTTTCCTTACTTTTTTGTTACAATCACAACATTGTCCCCTTTCACCTTATTTTACATTGAGCATTTTCTATTTCACAATATATAACATACAATGCTAGGACTCATTTACATCTTCATTTTCTCATACCAGAGAAAAGATGCGATATGTACCTATCTGTGCCCTATTTATTTCACTTATGAGGATATCCTCAAGGTATGTTCATTTAAGTAGAAATGATTCAAACTTATCATTTTTATGGCAGAGTAGTACTCCATTCTGTAGAAGAACCACAGCTTTTTTATCCAGTCTCCAGTTGATGGACACTTGAGTTGTTAGTTTTCAAAAGAGGAAATAACTCAATGAAGTAAATTATATGAAGTATGTGAAATCTATAATTTAAGGATTACTATTTCAATCATATCCTTAAAATTGGTTCATTTGCAACAAAAAAGTCCTAAATACCTTTCTCTTGACCTTCCAAAATCCTTCATTTAATTAAATTCTGAAATAATTTTTTGTAAAAATATCAATATAAAAGGCTGGTAAGACCAACTATCACAATAGAGAATTGTTGCAAACTATGTCTCTAAAAATAACTAGCATCCAAAATTTATAAAGAACTCTCAAAACTAAATAGAAATAATAATAATACAAACAGAAAATGAGCAAAATACCCACAGTGAAATTTGCTGATGGCAAATAAGCACATGACAAGATATTCAACATTATTCAACATTGTTTCCTTTCAGAGGAGTGCAAGTAAAAGCCACACTGAAATCTCATTTCATACCTAGGTGAGTGGTTAATATATGTAATAGTTACATCAAATGTTGACCACAATATGGAGAAGGTAGATCACTCAGACACAAGAAGAAATACAAAATGGCACATTCATAGTGATATCAAGTATAGCAATTTCTCACTAAGTTAAATATGCAATCACTATTTGACTCTAAGTTGCACTTTTGGGAATGTAGTCCAAAGAAATGAACATGTATGTTTACACAAAAATTTGTTCATATATATATATATATGAAGATTTTTAAACAAAAACCAAAATAAATGAAAAGCTAGAAAAACTACACAGGTTCTTCTTTTGCTTCCTAAGTCTTCAATTTGCTTTAAATTACCTCCAGTGAGAACAGGGATAGTTAATGACTAACACTTCTTCAGAGCATTAATGAACCAAGCCAGGAAATGCGAGCATGACTGCAGCCTGCTCCCAGCCAGTGTGATGGGCAGGACCTCTCAAGGGAGGCAGCCTCGGACTCGGCCTCAGCCCTGGCCAGCTCCTGGCAGAGCAGCTATGATAGGATGAGGGTTCATGGTGATCACATCAATGGACATGAGAAGATATGCATCCTCAGAGGCTGCTGTCAGGGCACTGGTCCGCACCACAGCTGGCTCCCACACAAAGGCTTCAAAGTTGTCAGCAATGTCCTCGTTGTGGATGTCTACTCCATACCACATGCCTCCCTGGGCATGCCAAGCATGAAATATGTACAGGAGGTTTGTGGCCTCAAAGCCAGAACTGTCACATGGCTAATAGGTGATTACCTAGAGGCTTTGGCATTTGCCCCAATCAATAGCTGATGCTTCCCTGCAATAGTGCTTGAGTAACCCTGCAGGTACTCAGACAGCTCCAGCCCAATCCCCTCACCAGCCACCACTGACCCATTCTCAAAGGGCCTCCTGAGATCATGATGCAGGGCCTGCAGTCTCCTCCGTACACTGCTGAGCACTGCTGCACAGGGTGACCATGCAAGCCTTAGCCTTGGAGCAGCCAGTGAAGAAACTGTACCTTTCACCACCCCAATGTGGATCTCTTCAAACAGCTGGCAGAGGCCCAGCTCACCTGCTGATAGAACATTCACACTGTTCTGGGTTGAGCCTCAAAGGTCTTCATTGTCCTCTTCAAGTCTTCCTCAAGCACTTGGCCAGCACAGACTATCTCACTATCGGTGTAGTACTGGTGGCCAAATCCCCAATAAGGAGTTTGAACAAGATAACTCTGGCTCCAGAATTATAGATCTCTCTAACTTGTCATAGAGAATGTTCCACTCAGCATCAACGATTGCCTGACAGTAATTCTCTGTGGGGTGGACTCTGATTTCGACATTGTCTTTCTCAGCTTTCAGCTCAAGTTCAACTTTAAACAGTGATCCTGAGGTTACAGTACTTTTCACATTCCTTCAAACCCAGTGTAAGAGAAGGTCTTCCTGCAGGTAACACCAGACACAAGCTGAGACTCCACTCGGGCTGCACCCTATACCTTCTTGATTCTAATCATTTTAAGCTGAAGATGAACATCAAGCATCTTCATGGCATCATTCCTCATCTATGATGAAGGCTCACCTGCTGGGAGACCGGCTTCGTACATAGAGGTGTCACAGCATATTCTTCAGCATCTTCCTCTACTCCACCTTATGTTGCTTCATCATGGCCATGGAGATCTTTCTGATCTTGTGAATTGTTCACTGTATGGATACACAGGATGATGACATGGGAGTGAAAAACCCTACCCCTTATACAGTTTCACCTGCAGTCAGTAAAGTTCCTGAGGTGGGGCCAACACCAACCTTAGTATCTTGGGATTTGACAATGTCTGTCCACATCAAGAATTTTCAATACTGTAGCCCATCATTAAAAATTGTTGTCTTGCTTTGACCCTCTCCAATAAGCTTCTCCATGCCACAGGGACCTAGTGTCATGCTGACAGCTCAGACATCACCTGGCAGCACTGGCATTACTAATAAGCTGAGAGACACCTTGGGGGCTGTCAGTTCCTCTTTCAATAGTGTAAATGGTGTCCACATCATTTTGGAAACTTCTTTAGTGGCCAATGTCTCCTCTGTTTGTGTTCTGTCTACTCTTCAAAGGTTCATTGATGGGTAAGCAGTAAAGCAAATGGAAATACTTGCAAACCACAAAATACTACTCAACAATAAAAAGAAGCAGACTATTCAGACATGCAGTGACTTGAATGAATCTCAACCAAATTGTGCTGATTCCGAAAATTATCAAAAAAATGTCACATACCAGCTACTTGCCTTTTGTATGACTTTCCTGAAATGATGGGCATGGAAATATCGAGCACATGGCTTTATTTCTAGATGTTAGGAATAGAGAAGAGAGCAGCCTGTATGGAGTTACAAAGGGACTATGAAGGCTTTCTTGGGTGATGATGCTACTTTTGTTTCTTGACTATAGGTGAGCATATGCAAACTACACATGTGATCAAATTATAGAGTCCATAAGACTCCATGCATGCACATTCACAAGTAAATTCAAACAAGACTCAGAAAATCTGAATATAACTGATAGGTAAGTACCCTGATTGTGAACGTACTATAGTATTTATGTAACTTCACCAGTGAGGACGCCTGACTAAAGGATATGTGAGATGGTTCTGTCTTATTTCTCGCAACTGCTCTTGGATCCACAATTAAATCTAATAAATTTTTTAATTAAAAATCATATTACATGGTTCAAAATATAGACTGTCTCTGTCTCTGCTTGGAAGATCTGAAGAAATGAGAGAGACATCCGGAGCGTTTTCTCTCAACATTTCAGGGCGAGAAAGAGAACGATGTTCTATCACACAAAGTTGTTCAGAGATCCAGCTTGATAGCAGCTCTGCCATGGTGTAAAGTCACCCTGGAGTAAAGGCAGCCTAGTCACAACTCAGAGAGCTGAAAGAACACAGCGTGTGCAGGAGCACAGGGGACATTTTATCAGCCACACTTGAAATGATGCGCGCTGCTTGTAAACTTATTAAACCAACAAGAGTTCATCAGCACAAAAGAGAAGATAGATTCTAGAATTATTCATACATATTCAATATTCTAGAAAGAATCAAACACAAGCTTAAACACTGCATGATTACTCTGATACGAGAAACCAAAATTTTAAACAAAGAGCAAAATAAAAGGTAATACAGAGAAAGGAGACAGATCTTTCTCAAATGGAAAGGTGATCAAGTAACAAAGGGAAGGAGGAAGCAAGGAAGGAAAAAAAGATGAGAAAGGGAGTTAAGATGTGCTGTGTACATGTACCAGTGCCATACAAGGAATGTAAACATTATGTATGCAAACTCATACCAAGAAAATAAAAGAATCACACAGGTCTCTTATGAAAATACAGAAAATCACCTTTATAAAATCATTGGAAACTGGCAGGAATGATGATAATGCTGTTTACTACTGCCAACAGCAGCAGTGCATCTTCAAATCTTAGTGATTTTGTTCAGATCATTTATTTAATTATCAAGCTATTCATTACAAACTTAAAGCCAAGCTCAGACAATAAGTATGTGAGATGATAACTACATTGATTGACTTGAATTAGCCATTCGACATCTATAGATAGTCAAAATGTCATGAATGCAAGAAAAATACAGACATTTTATCAGTGTAAATGATAAAAATAAAAATTGAAAAAGCAATCCAACGAATATAAGGCTATTAGCACCTAATTCCCTTTTACAAGCCTTTCCATATCAGTATAAATTGTCTGCAAAAGCAGTGCATGAAATCAAGTTCTTCATGGGAATGCAAACAGGAAGCCAAGCTCAAAGCTTGTTTTGAGTAGATCACCCCTGGTAGAACTCAATAGGAAAATGCTTTGGCTAATAAAACCTAAAAAAACAGACTCACCCACTTCAAAACTAGCTCTCTGATGTATCCAGCACTCCATTCCATCAGTTCACAAATGCTCTAGTACTGTATAAAGTACTAGGAACTCAATAGTAAGCCAAACAAACCCAACTTACACTCCACAGACTATATATTATCTTGAAGAATCCAGACTTATAATGTGGACCATATCAAAAAGGTGTGTTACATGCTCTGACAGGAAGAGTAGGCCTTCCTGTGAGTGCCAATAGTAATAGCTTAACCTTAATCAGTGATTGTTTTCCCGTGGAAGATTAAGTAACATACCTCAGTAACGATGTATTAACTAGAAAAAGAGGAAAGAAAGGGTGTTGTTCCCTATTGGATCGATAATTTTCCCTTAAAAAGAGCAATTACAACAAAGAAATAAGATAGTCCTGGTGAGCACCAAAAGTCTGAATCAATGAAGAGAAATGAGAAGCTTGGTAAGAAGGAGTCTAAAGTCTTTATCAATTCAAATATTGGTTCCTGATGATGCTCCAGAAAGGAGTTTAGTCATCATAGAAAAGAAGAAGCAGAAGAAAACACGCTCTAACTCTGTGTTTTAACTTTCCTCCTCTGTCACTTCCTGAGCAATTAAAAAAAGAGAGTAAACATTTTCTTCTCTTGGAAATATTTTTTCAGTATCACTTTTGGCTTTTCAATTCATCAAACATAATGCTCCAACCTCCTTCTGAGTGGGTGACCATTCTTAGCTAGGGAAGGTTCGGCTATTTAGGATCATTTTTTCCCTAGAACTTTGCCCTATTGTGACCCAAAATGGTTCATCACTTTGTCCACAAGAAAACTGAGGAGAGAAAAGCATAGAGAAATATCCATGGAGAAATATCCATCATTTAAGTGAAAAATCCCTCCCTCCCATCCCCGTGTCTCCCACTGATCACTGCCCCACTATTTCCTCTGAAATTGATTGGTCCTTCCTGTCAGAGTTAAAGGCAGCTTCAACACTGACTAGCCCAGTCGTAAAGCCCTGTTGACGATAATATGTAAAGAAAGAAGATCACATTTCACAAGAATCTGTGACCATTCATTTGATGGAACATATCAGGACACACTACTTAGCTGTAGAAATCTGTAGACTCTAGAAAAAAAGCATGATTATCTCCACCAGCCATTTTGCATGATGTGCTCAGAATCCCTGTAATTTTAGGAAGGTTGTCTGAAATGATACAGAGAAAGCTTATTTAGTTTAGCTTGATTCATCATACCTGTTAAAAGTGAAAATAATCATTGGTCCACTCTTTTATTCTCTCCATGTCAAAATACAATAATTCTGCTCTAAAATTTACATAAATAAAACCAGTTAAACTCTAGGCATAGCTTCTGACTCAGTTCAGACCCCACGCAGTTTCGGGATAGGGGGCAACGTACACTGACATCTCCCTGCTTTACTTTTGATTCTGTTTGTTCCTCCTTCCACTTGGACCTTAACATCTCAGTTTCTCAGAGATGAAGTTCCTGTCTGGATTTTGTTTCTCTCTGACTGAGTACCTGCCTGGACTCCATTTCCCTCCACATTGCTTCTTCTCTCATGCTCTCTTCCTGTAACATTTCTTCCATGTCTCCCTTCACACTTATAACCTTCAATAACAAGAACCTTTCACTGTCTAGGGAAAGTACGACCCAATTTGCCACCCAATTCAATGATCAGACTACTGAACCAATCGCTTTGGGGAAAAATCATCACTAAGCCAAACAATTTTAAATTTTTATATGACCCACTTGCACAAAGTTATTCTCCCCCCATCACAGAAAGGTCCGGCAATGAACCTTTGCTAATACTACTAGTTATCGCACCCACCTTTCCTTTTTCGTCATTACCTAAGCTCCTAGTTTGAGATCTTCCTTCTAATCACTGCCTCAGTATTTCATTCTTGAAATCACCACTTTGGACTTACATTCCCATCTTGGCCTTCTAGCCTTTTGGTTTTACCTCTGCCTTACACCAGTGGAGACTTTCCATCTCTCCTGCAGCTGTGCCTTTTGGAATCTTACAGTTTTTTTTAGGCTGTGCTGCAAATAAACCCCAATTTTCAATAGCTGAATACAACATACATTAATTTCCATCTTGCATCACACATTGGCTATAGCTTCACTCCATAACCTCTTTACTTAGGGATGAAGTCTGAGGAAGGAGAAGCTGCTTTTGTCAATATTAAGACAGAGAGAAATGAGAGACAGCACTGTCGATGATGGCTCTTACAGCCTATATCAGTAATGTCACATGGCCTTTCAACTCACGTTACAGGCCAAAACAAGTCACAGTATGAATTCACACACCAATGGAGTAGAAATTGTAATCCTTCCACTGAGATAAGGCTGGTAAAAAAAAAAGGCTAACTTCTTTCAACAGAATACAATTTATCAAAAGCTTTCCAAAAATATCCCCAAGATTCACCTGGAAATTATTATTTAGGACTAGGGTTGTCCTCTCTGAAGTTGTAGACCTTTAAACTCCATGTATTTCTCAGTCTCCATGGATTGGGTAACTTGCTTATCCAATCCATTATTATAAATATCTGATACTTAAACGAAGTCTATTTAGCACCCAGTCATTTTGATGATGTTCATAAAGCTGACTTCAAACCTGACCTATGAAAGAGCAGTGGATGAAAGGAAGTGTGGCAACTCTAGGACACAACCGCATGGCTCCCATGAGGCTCTGCTGCAAACACTGCTTTCTGCAGGATCCAGGCAATGGGGGATGGTGAGCATGGGTTCTGGCCTCTGAACCATAGACCTCTCCCTTAACCCATCCTGGGCCAGCACTCTGGAATTCGCTCTCACAACGGACATTGAAGTTTGGACTTAGATTTATAAGGCCCCAATCAAGAGTATTTTTTTATTTCTTCCTGTTCAATATCATAAACATAATCAAAATAAACATAGTCATAATCATAAACATAATCAAAATATATTGCCACCAAGTATTGGCAGTGAACAAGCCAGAGCTTTGTACTTCCCATAGACTGTCTTCCCATAGTGATGGCAAGCAATGTCAAAAATGGCTTCTCAAGCTTTTTTCAGTCTGCAGAGTTGTTCTTGAAGAAAACTAAAGCTATTACAACACCCAATCCCTAAAAGTATTTACATTAGACTATTACCCTTCATTTTAAAAACATGAACAGAATCTAAATAAACTCAAATACCAAAGCAGTTCAATTTATTCTCTTTAACACACTTGAGATGGTGTTTAACTATTTCTCTTATTTACAACATTATAGTTGTAAAAAGGCCTCAGACAGGAATAGTTCCAAGTTCTCTCAAGAGCTTCAGCATGTCTAAGTTTTGTCTATCGGTTGCTGATTATTCTGGACTGAAGTAACTTTTAATAGTCTTCACATAGTTTGTATCTCAGTTATCACCATTTCAACTATGTCATGACAGATATTAATAATCTATCACAGCACTCTTTGTCCCACTTCTAAAATCACCTGTGAATCCTTTTTTTTTTTTCAATCTTTATTGGTACATTAAATGTACACATCATGATTGCACTCCATAATGGGGATTTGTACCAGTATAAGACACGACTTGATTCTCATTTTTTCCCATAGCCCTACCCACCCTACCACCCCCCATATACATAAAATTTGTTTCCTTACTTTTTTGTTACAATCTCAACATTTTCCCCCTTCATCCTATTTTACACTGAGCATTTTCTATTTCACAATATATAACATACAATGCTAGGACTCATTTACATCTAATCCTTTTTGACACAGCTCCCTGGCAGCAACAAGCAGCTAGAAAGGAATCATGCTGAAGACAGAGCCTGTTTGCTGTCTTTGACCCAAGAGCGTCTAGTATCCTTCACTTACTGTAACACTTGCCGGTGCCCAGCTCTGCTAGTCTCCCCACTACTGAACTTCCCTTCTTCCACAGATTCAACTTTTCCATCCAAACAGGCCAATGGTATGATTTTAATTTAATTTAATTTTGATTTAGGAAGTTTTCTTCCATTCAGTGTCCTTCCTTGTTTGGCCTCCTTTTGTACCCAGAGCTTACGTTCACCCAACTTTACTCTGAATCCTTAAACATACATGGAAACTTGCAGCAACACTCATAATATCTACAACACTCCCAACTCCCATAAACACCTTTACATGCATTGAAGTTTCCAGCAGAGCTTAAAGAAAATTATAATTTTTGTTAAATGAATGTCCAGGGCTTAAACGAGCAGTTGTTAATTTCACAGAGTATTAATTTCCTAGGGCTGCCACAACAAATTACCTCAAATCAGCTTGCTGAAAACAACAGAAATTTATTGTTTCATAGTTCCAAAGGGTAGAAGTCAAAAACTCTAGTGTTGGCAGTGCCATGCTCCCACTAAAGCCTGTGGAAGAGCCTCCTTCCTGGTCTCTCCCAGCTCCTGGTAATTCCCCTGTGATCTTTGGTGAGCCTTGGTTTGCAACTGCCATTCCTCCATCTGTCTCCTTCACCAAGGGGCATGTTCGCCTGCATATCTGTGTCTTTCTGCCTCTTCTCCTCCTCTAACAAGGGAACTAATCATCCTGGATTGGAACTCAGAGTAATGACCTCATCTTAATTTGATTACATGTGGAGGCATTAGTTCACATTCACAGGTACCAGACATTAGGACCTCAACATATTAGGGACTGAAGGACACAATTTAACCCACAGTACTGAATAACACTGGTTTAGATGTAGAGCTAATTGTGTAAGTTAGCAGATTTGAGCCAGTGCCTAATTGAGGGAAATGATGCCTTACATGTGAGGGAGGTATGTTCGTCAGGTAGTTGTACTGCAGATGCAGATGTGTCATTCTCAAGCATTTCAGCTTCCAAATGAAGCACTATATACCAGCTCACAACAGATTTATTGTTTACTCTTCCCATAGTGCTGTTGCCCTGAAAGAGCTGAATTACTCTAAATATTTTCCAATTCCTCTTCCTTGCACCATATCTTAACTCTGGATGCTATCCTTTGCAAGACATGATGAATCTGGAAGGAAAGGAATGTATTATTCTATTTATACAATCTTTATACATTGTATGTTCATTGTTTTTATCTATAACATATTGCCATTATGGAAAATGCAAAAACAAAAATCTAGTGCTAAAGAAAAATAAGACATAATAATCCAGTGTCCACATACATATTAATATTTTGTGAAACTCCTATCTGCATAGACTTTTGAAATAATTATGAACACCCTACAAATATAAATCTGCATGCTTTTTTAAAGTGAGTGGCTATAAATCTGTAGTTGAATTATGATACAGGCAACAAAGGCAACTTAGTTCCTAGTAGGAGGAGGGAATATACAACTCACTAACCCAGAATCTTAAAAATTACTAGATAAAAGGGATCAACTCTTATTTATAAAAGACAAGGAACCATTGGGTCACTGGTTTATAAGAGATAAAACACTGACTCTGACTCTGCCTATCAAGTTGGATATCCAAAGAATGGTCTCTTTTGTGCCTTTCAGGCCCATGGAAGATGACAGAAGTCTTAGATAAGGGGAGCACTTTTGGCTGTGGTTTTCATATAACCCTATATAACCAGCAATGGAGGATCCAAAAGTGAAATAACTTCCAGTGCTTCCACCGCTCCATCTTTTCCTGGAGAAAACAATCCATAGCAGATTTCTTACAGCTAGTGAGATTTGTGATAGAAATTAAAGGTGGTATGGTAAGTTTCTGATTTGCATTTCCTCTTCTCTCGTCATTCTCAACTGCCTCAGCCCACCGTGCAGAGAGTTCATCTGACACCCGACCTCTCCATTTATTGTCTTCTTCAACTATAGTTACTGGTGTTTCTGGTAAAGTCACAGCTGGTGTCCATCATCCCTTCAAACTCTCTCAGCTTCTCTAATCACTACCTCCTTTATTCTGTGTTCTTCATCCTCGCACTATTTTAAAAATTCCAATTCCTATAATATTGCCTGCTTTCTATGCTTATGAAGGCCATCTTCACCTCAAATCGATTCAACTTCTTGGGCTACTATAGCAAAATGCTATATACTGAGTAACTTAAACAGCAGAAATTAATTTATCACAGTTCTAGAAGGTGGGGGTCCAATACCAAGGTGGTAGCCAACTTGGTTCCCAGCAAGTACTTTCTTCCTAGTTTGCAGATGACCGCATTCTCCCTGGATCCTTAATGGTGTCACTTCCCTTTCTAAGTGGCAGTCCTATTGGTCCTCTTCATGCTCTCATTTCACCTTAATTACCTAGTTATGGGCCCTGTCTCCAAACGCAGTCGTGTTGGGTTTAGACTGCCAACATCTAAATGGGGGGTGGTGCAGATGTACAGTTCAGCCAATAGTATCATGTTCTTGAACAAATCCTCAAACTTCGTCCTGTCAATTATTTTCTCTTGTTCTAATGGTGAACAGCAACTCCATGTTTTGTAATTGAGCCTTCCTTCTTTAGTGTTTCACTCAATGCACAGAAATTCCCACAATAATTTTTCCAAGTATTTCCATTCTTCCAACTCTCAGTTCCTTACCGAGATTCCCTGTCAACACCCAGGCAATGTCCTCCCTGCAATTTTTAAAACTACATCGAGGCCATTGTGATGAGACAGATTTGGGACCTTTGCACATAGCACTGTGGAATGCTAGGGAAGTCAGAGCACTGAGGGCCAGTCTCAGGCCTCTTGTGAAGCTGAAACAAGATGTGGCAACTCAGCCTCCAGTACATGGATCTGGGTGAAATCCTAGTAAGTGTGAGCAGAACCTGAAAGGCAAATTTAGCTGCCTGCATTTTCCATATTCAGTGGGGCCCAAGTAGAGTTTCTGCATACACTCTCTACTCTCTCAAGGACAAGTGGGCTGGAAGGAGAGTGAGACTCAAAAGCAATGCAGCCCTCTCACTTGGACTCATTTTCTTCCTTTTGCTTTCCTGGCCTATTTCCAGGATGCTTAAAAGTAGGATATATGCAAAGCACTGAGGAGTCAGTACAGAAACGTCAGGGTCAACCAGGAGACAGGGTCTGACTTTGTCAAAATTGGATAAATGTTCTGCATTCACTTGCTAAGGGTGGAGTACAGAACTGCATGTCGGCCAAACCCAGCTGAGTAGATTCTGTTACTGATGTGACTAACAGGCCCAAACAAAACCTCACTAAAGCCCCCAAAGCTGTCTTTATTGGCATCTTCCTGCCTATATTTGATAAGAGCCCTTTTTATTCCTATGCACAACCTCCTTTGCAATCAGTACTATTCCACCTAGTCTGGCCTTAGTATCCAATACACCAGCCTCCCTTTCATATCACAACTTTACTGCTATGGCCCATTCCCTGGGAACTAAGCAAGAGCCTGAAGGAAGAAATATAGCCAAAGGTTGATGACATGCTTATGAGCCGTAACTAATTCCATTGTACAGTAACTAACGTAACTTCTAATTACCTCAACACTAATGGCCCTAATGATGACAATTTTGGCCATTTTGACAGAGCTTCTTTTTTTTTTTTAGACATTCAGTCCCTGGTGACCCTACTGGTAATGGTAACTGACTTTAAAGTTTGTGGGGATTAGATTTGCTGTTAACAGCCCAGTAGTAGCAAAAAAACACAGCTACTGATTCAAAGCCAAATAAGATGCCTGAATAATCTGAAGGTTAATGAGTGTTCTTCCTTAGAGGAACTGTGTTCAGTGATATGCTGGTGCTGCAGAACCAATTTGGAACTCACTTATCTTGCTAAATCAGTCAAATGTGCTCTGTGCTACTTCATTTTAAAAACAAGAAAACCAACCTAAAGTCTTTACTCTTAGCAGAGGAGAAAGGAGTGGGATGGTGCAGTTTATGTTGACATCTGTTCTTTGGCAGATGCTGTGTTCATCTTCATATATACAGCTACCACTCATCAGAAGAATACTTACAGAGCTCTACTATATACCAGATGTTATTCTGAGCACTTTACAGTCAGTAAATCATTTAATACTTGCAGCAATGCTGTGAAGCACAGACCATTAGTAGCCCCATTTTACAGACCCCTAAGTAGAGGTACACAGGTGACAAAAGTGAAAGGAAGGGCACTGGTGCCTCAGTGCCTATGGCAATCTGTAAAATGCTTCCAAAACAGGAAATTGAGTCTCATAAAAATGTGTGTAATCCAAGTCATGTAAAAGCTCTGTAGATTTGGTCCCTGGTCCTTCCAAATGCTTTACATTGCCTGGTGCAAAGTCCCAGCACTTCCTCCTTGTAGGAGAAGGAGAAGCTGCTAGCTGAACGGACTCCTGTCAACAGGCACAAAAGGACAGGCGAGTTCAGGTGTCTTGGCAGATCGCCTTCTTCAAGCATTACAGCTTCAGCAAGGAGGGCTATAAAACAGGGATAAAATGAAAGGGCTTATGAGTACTAAAAGGCTATAAAATCTCCTTGGATTTGGTTTCTAACAATCAAGTGTGGAGGAAAAGCCATCCTACCTCTCCCTAAGCTCTGCAGAAGAGGTCTAATTCTAAGTTTCTCTCAGTGCCTTAGCACTAATGCTGCTGTTTTCCATAGGTCAGTTTGGAAGCTGGATCCTGCTTCTGTTAAGAACTCGATGATTAGCAGATTCAGGATTGTCTCCAAGAAACCATCTCCCTCCCCCACATGTTGGAAGAATGTGTGAGTTCCCCACTTTATGCCACTCGGAGAAGGATTTCTGACATTGAAAGATATTTTCTAACACGCATATTAATGCCCCGCGATGACGTGATCAGAGTAAAAAAAAGAATGTTGTAGACTATTACAGACAAGGTGAGCATGTGGGCAACAGAGAATATTTAGATGAGTTGAATAGAAATATAAAAGCAGGATCACTTGTAGCAGCATAATTTGTAGCCACTGGCAATTTTGGTAAAAAAAAATATGTTCTACAAAGCAGAGCTCTATACATGTTTGGATTCACTTACTTTTTAAGGGTTTGATGTTTATATAACAGTAAAGATATTCCAAACACATAGTAGGGACTCAGTAAATTACTGTTCAAAGAACAGATAAAAACAGTTATTAAGAGGGGATAGTGTCATTACTAAAATTAAAAGATAGACAATAATAAAATGTTTTAACATTCATGATTTTACTTTATATGTTGAGGAAGACTTCTTTTAAAATATTCATTTTCTCTCACCACTGCTTTTGTAGCCTTTCTACCCTTATGAATAATGCTATTACATTATGTAAAAGCTACATGTTGTTAAATGTACTTTATTAAGACTGTGACTGCTGACTTCTTGGGGGTTTTCTTGACCCCCAAATGAAAATTTTTGTTAGCTCTGGCTGTTCTGACTACTAAAAAATGACAAAGCAGTCCACAAAAGGGGACCACGATCTATTGTTCAGTTTGTACCCTTTACCCTGAACCTCAACAACCACAACCATCTATGTGTACACACACACACACACACACACACACACACACATACATATATATATATATATGCATATATATATATATATGTGTGTGTTTGTATGTATATATATATGTATGTACGTATACCATATATATATATATATATATATATATATATATATATATATATATATTCCTATACATTAATGCAGGCTTTATCCAAAGAAGTCTTGGCCCCCAAGTTTAGGGTAAATTAATCCTTCCCCCAAAAAGAAGTACAAAGCAAAAGTGACTGAAGTAAGATACATTATAGAGAGAAAAAGAGTGCCTGGTGGTAGCTGGGATCCTTAATAAAGGGGAATTTCACATAGTCTTTAGTGGGAAGTCCACTGAAAGAAACCATAAAATTGACAAAATAATTGGGAATGGACAGTGAAGGAGGAATAGGGCATCAGTGGAAAATAAGTTCCAACCATTCTGAGTGAGGAGAAGGTTGTCAGCCAACCTTCGGGTGGGCTACAATGAACAGCACAGAGGAGAAAGTAAGAATCACATGAGGAATGTCAGAAACAGGCCAAGACAAACCCAGCTGGGCTGATGAGGAGCCATTCAGACCACCTGGGCAGGACTCGTGTCCTGAGAGAGGGTGAGCACAAGTGGAGGACAACAGGGTCAGGCACAAGACACCCCACAAACTACCTCACCTTCCTCTGAGACATAGTAGTTCCATGCAGATGCCTGGATCTCTACTTTTTAGCCTAGAAAACCTGAGACTGGCCTCACGTTTCTCAAAGAGAGATAATCAAGGACAACTTGTTTCAGGGAAGAAACTGAGAGTATGGGGCAGATTGAGAGGAGTGAGCAATGCAAACATTGAAGGCCCAGGTTTCATTCATTTAAGAAGAATTTAATGAACACAGACTATTGCCAACACCTAATACATAGCCTTGTGTCCCGTGCTAAGATTTCAGTGACCAAAGAGAGATAGTCACTCTGTTGTAGGGTCTGCAAATAAAAAGAAGTTACAAGTAGTGTAAGGGACACTGCAATGGTATTGGTTGGAGGCTTGATGGAAACACAGGAAAGGCCTATCATTGACATGGGGAAGTATAGAGTCAAAGACTGCGAAGGAGAAAGGGTTCCTAAGCTGAAACCTGAGGATGAGGAGTTTGGTAGATAAAAGGATGAGTAGCATTAGGCAGAAATCAGCAGGATGTGGAGGCTGTGCCATGTTCTCCAGTGGAAAATCGGAAGGCACAGGCCTCAGGGAGGAAGGACGGCGAGATGTGGCTGGAGAGATACCCAAAGGTCAAATCATGAAAAGCCTTTTCAGAGTGCCAGAGAAGATGCTTAATCTGTCTGTTTTTGCTCACCCTCGTGTTTTCAAACTTAGGGTACAGAGGGTAGAAATCCCATCCAGTGTTGCAGTAATGCATATGAACTGAAAGGTGGAGAAAAGCCAGTTTATATCCTGGCTACTTCTGCCACTTCCTGGGTGAAGGTGAATAATTCCTCACACTCGTGAAGTCTCAATTTCTCCTCCTGTGGAATGAGAATCCTCTTCTTTCAGTGTGTAGTTATTTTTTAGAATTAGGGTATTTCCCATCTAAAAATGAAGGAACCTTCAGTGTGAAAAAATTACCTTATCTGGATTTTGTATTTTCTTACAATGTTGTTCAAAAATTCTTGCTATTTTTCAGTCAAAAAAGATAGTGGATATCACATTGATATAAAAGACAGATTTAAAGTCCTTATTTCCAGTATGATCCAAGTCCCAGAGTAACACATTTTCTTTTCTGTAAAACAGGGGCAATAACACTTGATTCCTCACTTCCAGACTCGTTGGAAAGTTTAATTAGATGGTATCCATGAAGTACTCTGAACTTCTCAGAGAAAAACAGCATATAAATACAACTTACAGAGCCTTTATTACTCATCATCCTTTTCTGATTTAGCTACGAGCTGGTTCCTGTAACTTGGAATCTTGGCCTTTTCTCTCCTTGTGTTTATTATATTTCAGGAAGAGTCAGGCTTTTGTTCTTTTTTCTCCATTTCTTGATGTCTGGCTGATGCTTTCAATTTCACTCAGCCTCTCTCTGGTCACTGGTCTACTAAATCCCTTGATGGATTTTTTTTTCCACTTACTTATGCATTTTAGTCTAGAGATATTTCTGACCATGGAAAGAGGTTGATCTTCCTAAACACACTCTTAAAATTGGAATTATTTCAATTTTTAACTTTTAATGGACATCAGTCAGATTCTAATTGATGCAAAGCAGATTACTGATTCTTTGGCCTTGTGGTGTTTTCACAGTCTTCTAAATCTTTTAGGCCTTCATGGTTTAAAGGTAGGTCATTATGATGAAGGTAGTGCCCTTCTAAGCAAAGACTATTTTCAACTTTTTCCTGTCACTGATAGCCTAGTAACTTTAATATCCATAAAACTGTCATTTTTGCCTAGTTTTAATTTTCATACACTATTTAACCAGTACAGATGTCATTCTGTTCCTTCCCATGACTGGGATTTCTTCCTGCAGAATTAAAAATGATGTAATTCTAGGACAGTTAAGCTTTGTGACTACAGCCCAACTCCCTTTCCTCTCCAAATGAAATTCATTGCTTTCACACGTACTGCAAAACAAGAAGAAATGTTTCTAATGCTTAACTGAGAGTTTTGAATTTTAATAAAAACAGTTAGGTTTTTCAAGGTTGGCCTCAACTGTTAATCTCTCTGGTATGTTCAATGTTTGTAATGAATACTGCCATATGTCACAAACCACAACTATATTGGATAAATGGGCAAAACACTTTTTTATTAGGAGCAGGAAGAGGTCAAATAATTCCAATATATCTTAGAGGTTCACAAAAGCCACTTGCAATTTTATCATTATCCATTATGCACATATATTAAATTATATTGTACCCCACAAGTGTGCAAAATTTTATGTATCAATTTTGAAAAATATTAACTTTTTAATTTAAAAATAATTTAAATAATAAATTTGTCTGATCAGAAATAAAATCTAAGAGCATAAAAAGCACTTAGACATCATGATTGTGGTTTCTAAGAAAATGTAATTGGAAGGCAGCAAATAAGATCTACTTATGGAGAACAAGACAGGTAAATAAGTTCAAGAACGGACTCACCAAGGTCTGAAATTATATTAAAACCCTGATTTTACTTAAGAAAAAACAATGCAAATCCGACAAAGCTGTGACTATGAACTGTGACTGTTAACTTGACTAGATGAAGAAATGCCTAGCATATGAGTCTGGGGTGTGTCGGGGGAGTGTTTGGGGTATTTCCAGGAATGATTGGCATGTAGACCAGCAAAATGAAAAGGAAAGAGCTACCCCGATTGTAGGGTGCCAACCAATTGGCTTGTGGCCCAGGTGCAATGAAATGGGATGAAAGACGTCTGCCATGTTTGGGAAGTCACATTCTACTATCAGTGTCTCACTGCTCCCCTCACCTGTGGACATTATACTCCAGTTTTTCACCCTTCTGTCACACTCCAACACCAGCAACACCTGAGGGAGCTTTCAGGCCTTCAGCCGTAGACATGCTACACACTGCATCCTTGGTCTTTCTGAACAACCCTAACCAAAAGAAAGGCAAAATGAGAGGCCAACACATGAATACTTGTTATATTATTTTATTCTTCCCTGTGTTTCCAATAAAACTACAATTTTACAATAATAGTACTACTTACAGAAGTTGTGTTTGGGGGGAAAAGGAAAGAACTATATATATAAAATGGTTTTCTTTTTACAGAAGTTTCAGGACCCTAGTCAAGGACATTGCTAGCTTTTGTGGTAGCACGTTAGAGTTGAAAGCTGACACTGAACAAGGAAACAGAAGCTCTTAGTTTTGAGAGTGCCATTCATGAACTAACTCTATATTCTTTACCACTAAAAACAAACATGTACATGTATCCTCATGATTTTCATGTTACAGCTCCACAAATCTAACATATTAAATTATTTCTCTTAAAATTGATTGTTGTTTTTATCAGATTGCTATATAGGTTTTTCTTTTTTTAAGTAAGTGATAAAGGGGGAAAAAAACAAGCAGAAAGGCCGAAAATGCTATCATCCGGAAACAAAAACATTAGTCACATGTCTTTTCTAACTGAAATAGAAAGATAAATGAATCCTCTATCAGACACAAAAGTCAACAAAACTGTTAAAGAAAATTATCTTTACTAATTTACCAAGATGGTTGCAACTTGTATTCATCTCAAAATTATCCAAAAAAGAAGAAAAATCATAAAGTTAACATTTAACACAGTTTATTTTTCTATATAAAAATTTTAACAGTTAAATTTTGCTTTAACAGAAAATATGATTCAGATGAAAGAATTTCTGACCTATATATAAATGGGTCTTTCCCACAAAAGACAGTTCTGTGCTAACAATCCAATTTAAAAGGCAGATTGTAAATTTCCACTTTCTGATCTAATGAGTAAGAAAGTTAGAAATTGTTACCCTATCCTGACAATAAAAATTTGGACAAACTGAAAAAAAAAATCAATCATTCTTAGATCTCTCAGAACATTAGCAACCTGATTTAAAGGTGGGCAAAACATTTGAACAGATACCTCACCAAAGATAATATAGATGGCAAATAAGTGTGTGAAAGGGTGCTGAGTATCATCTGCCTTTAGGGAATCATAGACTCCTTCAATAATAAGATACCAATATTTCTCTTTCAGAATCTATAAATTCAAAATGATGGCTCCACCAAATTCTGGAAGCATGTGGATCATTTACTCTCATTCATTGGTGATGGGAATGTAAAATTGCTACCACCCTTTTGGATGACAGTTTTAGAAACTTCTTGAATTAAATGTATTCTTACTGCAGAAGCTAGTATCATGCCACTTGGTATTTATTTACTCAAAAAAGATAAAACTTAATGGTTAAATGCCTTCATACAGAAGATTAGAGCAGCTATATTCATAACTGCCAATATTTAAAAGCAATTGCATGGTTTCTATTAAGTAAATGAAGAAACAAAACTGAAAACATCACAACAAGAGAATACTATATAAAAATGAGAAGACTGGGGCTGGGGATTTAGCTCAATGGTTCTGGTGTCTGCCTTGCAAGTGCAAGGGCCCAGGTTCAATCCCCAGTAACCATACACAAAAATGCTGTGCCTGGATACTGAGGCCCACCAGCAATCAGTACCACATTCCACGTGCCAGGCACCATAGCTCATGCCTATAATCCTAGCACTTGGGAAGTAGAGGCAGAAGTACTGCTGTGAGTTAGAGGCTGAGCTCAATGCCAGCCTGAACAATAGAGCAAGACCCTGTCGAAGAAGAAGAAGAAGAAGAAGAAGAAGAAGAAGAAGAAGAAGAAGAAGAAGAAGAAGAAGAAGAAGAAGAAGAAGAAGAAAGAAAGAAAGAAAGAAAGAAAGAAAGAAAGAAAGAAAGAAAGAAAGAAAGAAAGAATGGAGCCACCATGACACAAAAAGACATGGAGAAACCTTAAATGCCTATTACCTAGTGAAAGAATTCATTTGGTAAAGGCTACTATATGGTGTCAACTGGATAACTCTACAAAAAAGCCAAGACTATGGATATAGTAAAAGGTAAGTTATTGTCAGGGAACTGGGAGAAAGGAGGAATCAATAGGTAAGCTCAGAGGATTTCAGAACAATTAAACAGTTCTCTATAGTACCACCATGATAGACATATTCTACATTTGTCCAAATTCATATCATGTACAAGACCAAAAGTGAGATTTGATGTAATCTTACAACTTTAGGTATCAATAATTTGTGACTGTAAGTTAATCATTTATAATACATGCAGCACTACACTGCAGAATGTTGATAGGAGGGGAAGTTGTACATGTTGGGGGTCAGCAGATATGTGCAAACACACTGCACTTTTCACTCATTTTTTAAAACTAAAACTTTTCTTTAAAAGGAAGTCTATATACATACACAAATTTTAAAGCAGGCTGTGAAAGACCACTCTATCTGTTCAATGATTCCATGCCATGAAAATAAACTAGATTTTACTCTTACTCCACTAATTCCTATTATACCACCTATTTCTCAGTGGCCCTCAATATACAACCTCCCTAGTGATTTTGCCATAGGGTCTACATTCAGTACTTAGTTTGACAATCCACTCAGTGGGATGGATGACATCACTAGGGAGCTTTTTCAAGAAAGACTCCTGGGTATTGTAGTCTCAAACTCCTTTAAGCTTGAAAGTATCTACCCACAGCTTTCTTGCTAGAACAGTTGCTCGGGTGAGCTTGACTTTCTCTGGTCATTTACTCCTCTCTTTACTCATAGGTCTGCGGCAGTTTTGCTGCCAGAAACCTCTGAAGAAAGGTTTGAATCAGTTTGATTTTTTTTCTACCTGTACCAGACTTTTTTCCTATAGATGTTTAACTCTTTTAACTTTATATTTCAGTTGCTTTGCCAAGACAGGTTTTAATATTTATCATTCAATGTAAAGACTATGATACAGTGACATTTTTAATGTACCTATGTATTGTTGTCTTCATTTCTCTACCTGTTCCTTTGTTTTCTAAAGGATGACAGTTATGTTCATGATAGATGATCTTTATCTTCTATACATATCATTGACCTTTGAGCAGTATTTTTGTAACCAATCTCAGTTAATTTTCTATTGTTTCTGAGACAAAATATTTGACACCCAATGTTAAAGAAGAAAAGATTTATTTAGCCATCATTTCATAGAGGTTTTGGTTTGTAATCAGCTGCCTCCAAGTGAGAGCGTCTTGGCAGACAGACATTGCAGAGGAGAAACATTTCATGGTTGGCAGAAGGTAGCAAAGCAAGCAAATGATGATCACATCGTTTCTGTCTCATATCTTATCCAGGCTACTTTAAGTGGGTAGCACTGATGTTAGAAGCTCATGAAGCAGACCCTGTGGGACCAGGCTCTAAGGCTGCACAGAACACCACAACCACCAAGGATGTTTATGAACATTCCTCTTACATACCCCCTCCTTATCACCCTATCTTTACTCCCTCCAGCTAGAGCACGCACAATGTTCTTTGTTCTGCATTGTTCGTACTCCTGGGGACATGTCTCCCAAGAGAAGATAGTTAACCTATGACCCTGTTTCCAGTTGTGATTGACTACAAGTTTTTTAAGATTAGCAAACATCCTTTAAAATGTAGTTAATGTGTATGATTCATCAACTTCTTTGTATTAACAGTATATAATACACTGTTTGCCCACCACGGTCAGTCTCAGGCTCAGCAGGATCTGGACTCTATCAGGTCAGCGAAATCTTGTCTTGTGTCTTCTTCATCCACCATCGCTTAGTTTGATACCTACATATTAGCAGGGCAAGCCCCCCACCCCCCACTCACATCCTCACTCCTAGTGCCCTAGATCCTAGCACTGCACCATGAATTAATGCCAGCACCCCACACTCGAGATCCAGCTACTTCTGAAAAAGCAGGACCTATGACTGCATGAGTTTGGGAAGGCATCTAGACACAAACTGTGACATGACTCTTTGTTTGAATTCTCCAGGACTATCTTGAATTCCTTCTCCCAAATTCTTTCTACTCTTAATTGTCTCTGTTCTGTCTCTTGCTGCTTAAAATTTCTTAATTTTCCATTTCCACACATAGCCATGTGAATTTTATCTGTTTGTTTCCTTAGCTCTTGAACTCCCATTTCATGAGACTGTGATATCCATTTCTCTTTTTATTTATTTGAATTCATATTTTAGATGAATTCATTTGCAGTGTAAAGTGTCTTCTACTGAAGATATTTCTTCTATTTCCAAGATAATAATGACTTCTAGTTTGGTTTTTTAGTTGGGTTTTATACACTAATTTCCTTCTTGTCAACTTTTTGGGACCTCATATATCCCATATTTAATATTAGAGGTCTGTTCAGACTTCTTGGCTCTAATCTAATGAGTGAATTACTTGAAGATCTTCCCAATTAGTTATCTGAGAGCTCTGAATTTGGTGCTTCACTCTTTCCTTAATTTCTATATTCTATACAACAATTATGGGAGATGAAGAGAAGCTTGGAATCCATTAGAGTACCTCTGTTAGGCCCTTTCCACCCACGTACGGGCCCCTTTCACTCTCCTAATCTTCTTGCTCTAATTTATAACAGTTCTCTAAAATATATCATGCTCTAGTAGCCTTAATGCCTATGCCAGGACCTGTTCTGGTTATATTTATAGACTTCTACTAACAGGGAAATTTTTCTTGACTTTTTCCAATCTTATCCCTTAGTCTGCTTCTTTTCTTATTTGACAGCTTTAATAAAAATTCCCAGAATCTTATCAACTTTTCTTATTCCTTTATTTCTATAAAGCATGAAGCTAGCAACTATCCTGTGCTCCAAAAAAAGGATTAGTTTATTTCGGTAGATAGCACTTTTTGATTTTATACTATAGGATTCATCTTCTTTCCTTGTTTGGTTCTACTTGTGGCTTTTTAATTTTTGGTCATTTGTTTAGATTTTGTATGTTTCTCTCTCTCTCTCTCTTTTTTTAATCTGCTTCATTCAGTGCTAGAATAGGGTAACTCTAGAGTTCCATTTTCTTCCACAATCTTTATCCAGAATTTTCTCAAAATGATTTTTAACACTGGTGATTCCATCTAATATATTAACTGCTCCTTCCATCATGGTTACATCTCCAACTATGATATATCCCTGTGCTGTCAGTCATGTGTGCCTCAAAAGGGTCAAACATTATGTTGCTGTCAAAGGAACCGCTGAGCTAGAAGCCAGCCTCAGGTCAAACATTATAGAGGATGTAATCCGTGAGAGTGTTTGTGGATGAGCTTAGCATTTGAACTGGCTGAGTGAGTCAAACAGCGTCCCTTCCTTCACGTGGGTGGACCTCAGCTAATGGACTGAAGTCCTGAATAGAAAAAATGTGTGAATAAACTGAACTCCTTCCGCCTGGCTGCCCTTGACCTAGGACATGTCAGTTCTTCCTGCTTTGGAATCAAATTGAAACAAGCTTTTTATGAACTTCAAGTTTCCAGACATAAGGTCTAGAACTACAGTATTAACACTCTTGGGTCTTCAGTGCTGGCTGCAGAATTTAGGTCTTGTCATCCTTGATACCTATGGGAGCCATCCATTATTCTCTCTCTCTCTCTCTCCACCCCCAACCGCTCTCTTCTGTCTCTGTCTCTGTGTCTCTTTCTCTCTCTGTCTCTCTCTCTGTGTTGTTCTGTTTCTCTCTGTCTCTCTCTGTCTCTCTCTCTGTCTTTCTCTGTGTATGTGTCTCTGTCTCTGTCTCTCTGTGTGTCGCTCTGTCTGTCTCTGTCTCTCTCTCCCTCTCTCTTTCTGTCTGTCTCTCTCCCTTTGTGTCTCTGTCTCTCTATGTCTCTCTCTCTCCTCCTCCTCCTTCCCTTCCTCACACTCTCTTCTGTTCCCCTAAAAAACACTAATAAAATTTATTTCAATAAGAAGTATGACATGACATGATGCTGATACTAGGCTTCAAATCTTAATGCTTCTAGAAAATATTTGCTTAACCACCACCAAATGAGCCATAATTATAATGTCACAGACACAGGAAGCATAACTGTGAAAATCACAGAAGAAATCTAGACTGAGTCATCAACCTGCAATTCCTACTCTACCCTTTCTGCCTTTTAGAGATCAGTGGTTATTATCTTCTTAATAGTTCATTTTCACTACTATACCAAGTATCTGAGATAACCAGCTAATACAAAAAAAAGGTTTATTTGACTCACAGCTTTTCAGATCTGAACCCATGTTCACTTGGCCCTGTGGTATCTGGGCCTGTGTCAAGGCAGTAGCATATCATAGCAGCAATAACATGCAAAGCAAAGCAGTAACCACATACCTAGGGGTAGAGGGTTGAATCAAGAGAAGGCTGAGGCTTCACAATCCCCTTTGAAGGGACATGTGTACTAAGCAGAAGACCTTCTATGGACTCCTACCTCTTAACACCATCATGGGAACCAATTCTTTACACATGGGCCTTTCCGGGGTATTTAAAATACAAACCACAACTATCTCTATCTTCCCAATTTTATTGTCATCTATAAATATTTTGGATGTAAGTAACAGAAAAAAATGCAGCTCAGTTCAAACAGTACTTAATAACAGTATTTAGAGCCTAATAAAACTAAATTTCAGTGGTAATTCTAGGGTTCAGGAGAGAAACAAAGCTTTCCGCACTGACTCTCTGGACTTCCATCCAATTTCAGACCTCTTCTTACTATAGCAGAGAGGTTAGAATCGGTCAAGATGTCACAGCACCTTCACACCTCGTCCTCTAAGAGGAGTTATTGATAATGCCCACTTAGACCTGGAATTCCTCTTGTTTGGGTTCTTGAGTGGGTTACCCATTCTTGAATGAAGCACAGTGGTTCCAAAAGGGATGGGGTAGAATGATTTGGTTAGGGCCGGGAATTTAGCTCAGTGGTTCCGGCGCCTGTCTTGCAAGCGCAAGGACCCAGGTTCGATCCTCGGTAACCACATACCTATACTGGGTGTGGAGACTCACACCCAGCAGCAATCAGTACCACATACCACAGTGCCGGGTGTGGTGGCTCACCCCTGTAATCCCAGCACTCAGGAGGCAGGGGCAGGAAGATTGCTGTGATGTGAGTTGGAGGCTGAGCTCAGGACCAGCCTGAACCACAAAGTGAGACCCTGTCTCAAAAAAAAACCTAAAAAAAAAAAAAAGAATGATTTGATTAAATATTTCAGTGCCTATGTTAGTAATGGAAAATCCCATCATTGCCTCATGAGCTTCTCATGAGAAGGTAAACTGAGCAGAGAAAAACTACACAGAAAATAAAAACATGCTCACTACATCAGTTCATTTTCTTTTTCCAAATAAAATAATGGGCTTGTATGATGGACTTGCCTGCCTGTAGCCTCAGCTCACACTGTAGTTTTTTGTTTTTTTGTTTTGTTTGAGACAAAGTCTCACTTTTGTAGTTCAGGTTTTCCAAGAGCTCAGCCTTGAACTCACAGCAATCCTCCTGCCTCTGCCTCCTGAGTGCTGGGATTACAAGTGTGAGCCACCGCACCCAGCACTGTGATATGTGGTACTGATTGCTGGTGGGTGTGAGTCTCCATGCAGGGCATTGTATATGGTTACCAGGGATCAAAACTGGGTCCTTGTGTTTGCAAGGCAGGTGCCGGAACCACTGAGCTACACCCGCAGCCCTCACACTGCTCTCTTAGAACTCTCTTGGTTACCTGGCTATCCTCTTTCTCTATAGTTGTTGCAAAGCTGAATCTACTAACGAATTCCTATGCTACCACACTGATTTCTGTATGGCTTCCATCTTCTCTTTTTCAACTAGAATAGTCAGGATTATGCAGATAGAATTATATTTTTGGCTCAGCTTCTATAATATTTTTACATATTTTATTTATTCAACCAAATAAAAGAGTCTGACAATAATGATAATTACATTTTATTAAAGGAGATAGAGTCGACACACCAGCTATCACCACTCATGTATTTTATTGCCCAAATAGTATATATTTGGTGTTAATGGTACAGAAATGTATCATGGGCCTAAGGTTAAAGGAAACCATTGCATATTCTTTTCTGTTAAATAAAAAAAATCTACTGAGCCATCTTTAAAAACTATCTGTAAAAACATTCTTGACCACTATCCCAGATATCTTTCTCCAGATTGCTTCCTAAGCTCACCTTTCTCGTGAACTGAATTTTTCCTTTTTGTGAAAATTTGAGATAATGAGAGAAAACCTTCAAGCTGATTGGATGATTGAGCCCCATTTTAGTTCATTCAACTCCACTGCCCTAGGTAGCTGAGTGATGATTCGATTTCCCTCCCTTGCTGATGTCCTTCATTCCTATTCTCTCTCTCTCTCTCTCTCTCTCTTGCACACACTTATCACACAATCGATTTTTCAACAAAAAGTGTGAAACACTGCATATATTTCTATTAGTAAATAACAACTTGATGACCCTTATTATAGTGAATTGGAAGTATAGAGAATGGTAGCAAGGTACCTCTCTTGTACATATTTTTCAAGATAGCAGAAATACATCTTATGTCATCAGCCCCTAACTCCTTACCCACTGCATATACAAAGCACCCTGAAAAGGGATTATCAGACATGTAACAAGAACTGTTTTATGAAAACACTTGGCCACATTTCTCACAAAAACTGAAATTTAACAAGAACAATAAAGAAATCTATGTGTAAGGGGCACATATGATATGGTGGCACGTGCCTGTAACATCAGCTGTTTGAGAGTCTGAGGTAAGACAATTGCAAGTTCAAATCCTATCTGAGCAGCTTAGTAAGATCGTGTCTAGAATAAGATAAAATTTAAGGGACTGAGGACATAGCTCAGTGTGAAGGCCTTTGGCTCATCCCTAGTCCAAAAGAAAAATAAATTGTGTGTATGCCTGGTACATGTGTTTTTCTTGATTTTTGGTAGAAATTTTGTTAAGAAAATTTCAACTATGGTTTCAGCTACCTCTTAATGAAAAGTTCAGCTTTCACAATTGAATTCTTACCATTGAGTGGAAATTTTCACTAATAAATTAATGGTTATTTTAGCTCAGTTAACAAAAAAAAAAAAAAACTTTCTCATTCCTCCCATCAAGCCTAATCCATTTGACCCTATGTACTGTGTAGGTGCCAAATTTCTATGATTGCAATGGGAAATCTGGTCCAAAGCCAGTAATTAACTAAGACTTTCAGGAAGTGATAAATACTAGCACTTGACTTAATACACAAATATATATCAAATTACTTATTCATTTATATTTGGGCTTTAAAAATAAATGATCAAATGACAACACCCGCATCTTTATTGTAAGACCTAGCAAGTTCTTTTTATTTATTATTTCCAGATAAGATGTTCTAGGAAAAAGCTTTCTCAATAAAAATAATTACTAACATTGTCAGTTATTACCACAAGCATGCACCAAAGGCTGCTTAAAAATTGGTTACTAAACCAATTGGTTTGGTCAGATTCCAAGGAAGTCCATGACTCTTTCTACATAATGACAGAACCAAGAAAGAGGTTAAGAGGCAACTAGAAATATTGTCAAAATAAAATAAGTCACAAAGGTGTGCCTGGACTAGTGGAGAGAGGTGGGGCTTGAAGATCACATGACACAGTACAGGGGAAGGGTAAATGAAAACCCTTCAAAAGAGTGCTGTTCACCATCTCCTACATCTACACACCCTGTTGTGCTTCACCACCTTGTTTGAGATTTTCAACCCTACGAGTGTAATTTGAACAGCTTACAGTATGTTAATAGCTTGGTGCTATGGGAACATCATAAATGTTGTAAGATATTTAAAGATGAGAAACAATTTGGCATCAATTGCATCCTTCCTTTACCAGAAAATAGTTTACAAAATGTATTATCCATACAAAGCCCAGAATCTGATGGGCCCTGCTGGGTATAGTTTCATGATAAAGAAGTATCCATCTAGTACCTAAATAATTGAAAAACAATGTGAGTATTTTTATAACAGACTATGAAAAACATCAAAGGAGTGATGCATCTAAAAAAGAACTCAGAAAATAGTATCTTTCCAAATTTGCCAACTCCTTCCACACATGGCTCCTGCCCCAGAAGTCCATGCTCCCCTTCGGTAGTTCCAACTCCCCAACAGAACCTCCAGCCCACCGATGGCAGCATTTGCTGGGTCCTCCCTGGCCTGTCCCTGATGCCATCTCTCTAACATAGGCTCATTTAGCCTCACTTCCTTCAAGTCCCTAGGCTTCCTTTACTGAAATTCTACCCTTCAGAAAAATACGTAGGAACTCACAGAGCAAGTGAAGCAGTTCCTCTCTCTCCCTGTTGCCTGACATGGTTGGTGAAGGACGTGGAGAGTCCTCCTGACTTTTCTTTCATGGATCCTATCACATGAATAAGACATATGGATCCCCCTGTTAAAGTAATGGTTTATGAAGTAGCAAAATGGAAAAGGAAAACTAAAGCTTTGTCTTTTGCAAATGTAGGCCAAGCTTTCCCTTGAAAGATGGCAAGGCCCCAAATTCCTGATAATGCACATACTGCAGTTATTTTTTTGAAATAATGTAGATCTTCGTTAGTACCCGTAAAGCCTCACGTGATGTCTGTTATCAGGAATTTATGGCTAAAGGAAAAGGGGTTGAAGGGACAGATAGCTCAGTTGTAAAGTGTGTGCACTTAGCATATGTGCTGCCCTGGGTTCAGTCCTCAGGACCAAAACAGAGAGAGGAGAAGCCTGACATGAGGAAGTAACCACTTGAGCTAAAGCTGACCCAGGAGCAAAACAAACAAACAAACAAATAATAAAGTACAGCAGTAGAATTGAAGCAGAAAAATATGCTAAAAGAAAATGGGGAGGTTCACACCAAAGAAGTTCTATTATTTAAAAATTTTCTAATGAGCCCTCCCAAGAGAAGACATGAAAAATATGGACGAAAAGGAGCCAAAGTTTGAGGCCAAGAGAATTTGACTGTCCAGCTAAGGCAAGTTAGGGGTCCTGAGGTCATCAGCCTGTCACTAACATCAAAATCAGGAGCAAAAGAGGTAACAAACTACCCATCTTTCTTCTGGGGATAATAATTTTGCATATCCCCAATGTTTAGACTACAGTGACTTTTCAATGACTTAATTCACTGCTTCCTTCTCCTTCTCCTTCTCTGAATTTATTTCAAAACCTAAAGAAATAAGTATCACTGATCATGTGTATGGATCCATTTTATTCCTTTCTGCAAGAACTTCAAATTATGAATTTCAAAACTTAAATTATAGTTCTGCAGTGCTGGGTGACAGCTGATACAGTGGTCTTCTGTTTTTGTGCGATGAACACACTCTGTCTCTCAGCCTGTATGGTGGCTGACCAGAACAATGTTTGCAGCATGAATTTGGAATAAAAATGTTCTTCTATTTTATTCAATTGGCCATTGAAAAGTACAAAACTGCTTACATCAAGGAATAAAGAGGATATGGTGACAATGGGAATAGGAGGCTGTGGGCCTCACTCCAGAGACCTGCCCGCGGAGATTATCGTTGTTACTGCCAGTGGATATTTTGGAAGCATCATCTACCCTAACTACAGTCATCTGTTTCTGTCTAATTCTTTACTTCAGTTGACACTAATCTCCTTTAGATGTACACAGGATATTACAAGAGCCCTCCGTGAAAACTACAGAAGCATGTCAATGCCATGCTTTTCCTATGTGCCTGTCATATTGTCACCCAGTACAGAATCTGTCTGTCTCTCCACATTTTATGCCCTGTTGCCTCCTCTGCATATTATTCTTGTACTTTGGGGTCCTTATTCAGCAAAAGAAAGATTATTTGAACCTTTATTTTACAGCAGTAGAACACTCATTCTGATAACTAAGAATGAGTTGCTAGAATGCTGCTAGATGCCTATTTGGTGCTAGAACACCAAAGAAGTTCTATTATTTAAAAATTTTCTGATGAGCCCTCCTGCTCATCTGCACTTAGCATATGTGCAGATCTGCTAGATGCCTAATAGCACACACAGCACAGATATGAAGGACAAAGGAACAGTCACGTCCTGGGCAAGATGGACTAGATCTCATGGGACTTCAATGTGCTACTCCTCAGATTGCTGCACCATTTAAAAGGTGTTACTATTTCTGGAATTATTATTTTCAGAACACAATTGACTATAGCAGACTGAAACCCTACAAAGCAGAACAATAAAGGAAAGCACTAATATGCTTCAAACTCAGCATTTTAAAACAATGAACATTTATAACAGTATCATTTCTACAGATCAGTACAGTAGAGCCTTAGTTGGCCAGATGATACATATTGCGGAGAAGATGTCTAGTGAAGCTATCATCATCTGAAGGGTTAACTGCGGCTGATGAACCTGCACCATGATCATCACCCATACATGATTGCAAGGAGGCTCCAGTGCCTCAGCCTTAGTTCCTGCCTCTCCTTAGAGCTGTGCAAGTATATTTACCGGATAGCAAGTAGCTAGCTTTGTCCACAGACGGTGAGGCAGGTGATAGCGGGGGGAAGACACAGCACTGTGACTAACCTCTGAAGCCATGCACCCTTCCTTCTGCCACATTCTCTTCAAAGCAAATACTCCTATTCCAAAGAGAAAACAGTAGACTATATTTTCAAACCAGGTTACAAAGAATCAAGAGCCTTTCTAAGTTCCCTAAAGTAATTCTTGATTCTGTTTCCTATATACTGGACATCATCAAGATGAAATTATAGAACAAAGCACAAGAATATAAGGTAACTATAACAATTGTGTACATTGATGTCACAGTTTGTAAAAATAAAAAAATTATTTTTAACTATTTTATAGATTTAAACATTACATATATAGTTTATTAACTTTTTATTTTCTTACCTAATGGTTTTCTAAAGAGTTACACTACACAGTGAGAGACAGAGCATACAGCCACCTTTCTTCTCAAAGCAGCATTGTATGTCTAGTAATTCCTCTATAATAAGCACAAGGAAACTGTACACTTCCCTTTTTATAGTGCTTTTCACAGCAACATCAATTGACCTACATTTGGCATTCTGGGTAATGACCATGTTCCAGAGATTGCAAATTTAGTACAGAGCAAGATGGTGTGGAGTAAAGCAGAAGGTTGAAAAAAAAAAGGATTTTATACTTTGTTAACAGTACCAGAAGTGCCAGGACAATATGGAAAGGAAAAGGAGAGAAAAATTAAGATAGACACACAGAGGAGGTCCCTGTGACAAAAAGAATACCAACGACCTCCAAGACTGCAAAAGCTGAAAACACTGAGAGGAGAGACCAGTAATGATAGAACAAAGACAACATGCACATAGAATTCACATCAAATTCATACAAGTCTGAGCATATAAAGCTGGTTGCCGTTAACTATTTTTTGATCATCCTGGAAAGACTTCACAAAAGACTGGAGTTCAGCAGACTGCAATACTGAAGATGTTATTTAAAAGTATAGACCTACTGGGCACAGTGGCTCATATGTATAATCCTGGCACTCAGAAGACAGAGGCAGGAGGATTGCTGAGAGTTCAAGGCCAGCCTGGGCTACATAGTGAGTTCAGGGTCTGAACAAAGCAAGACCTTATCTCAAAAAGAATAAAAATAAAAAAGTAAATATGAGCATAAAGTCAGGTATGAGTGAATATTCAGTATTGCCCAAAATGACTTGGGCAAATTATTTTCATAATACTATATTATGAAATTAATATAGGTAAAAGGAATTTGGAAGGCTGAGCCCCAAATACGGATTGGATTTGGAAAAGCCACCTTCAAGTTCTGAGGTTTGCTAATTGAGACTGAGATTTTCCCAGACCTACATGGAAAGTGCCATATTATTAAGTTCTCTAAAAACTTTAGCAAGACTGTAATTGTTGAGACCAAAATCTGTTCCTAGAGATCTATGGCATAAAGACAGATTCACTCTGTTGGTGCGCTAAGAGAATCAGGGCAAGTGTTGCTTTTCTTCCAACCTCAAATAACTTAAAACACCATAAAAATACACTACTTTTTAATGTGGTACTGATACTGGCAATTACATTGTAATACAATCTTTTCTTCTCACTTAAAATAGAATGTGTACATTTAATATATATTTGTATTTTATATATATCTTCAAGAGAATTAATGATTGAGAAAAACTGTTCCTCTGTGCTAACATTTTCTTTGAAACCACTTATGATCTCTGAAAATTTTTATGCCAAAATTTTTCCACTCAATTGTACCATATGACAGTGGAAGCTGAGGAGCTACTGTTTAAGGTCAGCAAGCAGTTCCTTATCATTTAATCTACAATGTTCTGCACAGCGTATAAGCCAGGGCACATGTACTCTTTACTTTGAAATTTATTTTATTTCTTCTAGGGGTATGGCAAGTTTTCCTGTCTTTAATTACACTGCTTAGTGCATTGTATGCAAGCCCTTTGGTACATCTTTATAACACTGTAGAACAAAGCTTTGTTTATGTGGTACTAGGCACATTTTGCTAAGGTAGGATACAGTATTTACCTTTTTTTCTTGCTAGAAAATATTAAATTATCTGACAATAAATATGCTCTTCTTTTCAGTTTTCACACTATTTTGCATGCATGACTTTCCTTTTTAATAAGCAATCATGATAAAATCCTGAGAAAGTCCTAAATTATACATATTTAACATCCATAATGCCAGTGAAGTGCAACAGGTAGCAATGTAAGAACAGCAATAACTAGTAGTTTACAACTCAATCCATAGAAAAACATATCAAATAAACAGCAAAACTGTACAGCACATACTAATGGTAAACTCAATGAAAAAGTTAAATCTCTAGTTTTTTTAAATGAAAATTAAAACAATATTTTTCTTCCATCAGAGTTTTCTTTTCTTATTTTAGACAAGACACCAATACAGTATAAATTGAAGCTGCTGTTCAAATGTAAATGATCTTTGCTCACAGGAAATTAAAAGATATTTCAAATGTATATACTTCCTTTGGCACTATTATCATAATGACATACAAGTTCTTTCAAGAATTTATAATGAGAGCTAGAGATTTAGCTTAGTGGTTCCAGTGCCTGTCTTGCAAGTGCAAGGACCCGGGTTCCATCTTCTGGTAACCACATACAATACTGGGTGTGGAGACTCATGCCCAGCAGCAATCAGTACCACATTCCACAGTGCGGGGCGTGGCAGCTCACACCTGTAATCCCAGCACTCAGGAGGCAGAGGCAGGATTGCTGTGATGTGAGTCTGAGGCTGAGCTCTGGGACAGCCTGAACTACAAAACGAGACCCTGTCTAAAAAAAAAAAAAAAAAAAAAAAATTCATAATGAATAAAAATTTAGCTATGTGCAAAGATATTTACATATAAATATATTTAGCACTATATTAGTTCTGACACTTTTAAAATAAGAATCAACCTATGTGTGCAAAACTAGGTGAATAATGGCATCCAGGATTGTAAGCCCTTCTGACAGAAAAAAGCAAAGACATCAAAGCTTATCTTTTTGTAGACATCACAATGACACAGAAAAAAGATGTCTAGAGATAAAATCAAAACACAAAACCATATTCAAAAGGAAATGTTTTTAAATGATAGAGACATATTGTTTGGCAGGCAATTTTTGATTTATTTCTCATACTTTCACATGTCTCCCCAGATGTCTACAACCAGGAAGCAAGGGGCAGTTAGGTCAGCCTAATAAAAAAACAGGAGTGATATAGCTGTCTTTATTTTTTCCATATCAGATAATGCAGATACTAAAAGACACACACCACAGATATTATAGTAATTGTGACTTACAATTGCATTCTTGTGCTTGAAAAGATGAAAATATTATCAATGTATGTTTTACATTATAAAGAGTAAAAACATTTTACTAGTAAAAGAAAAATTCCCATTGAAATATATATTTGTATGATTTTAAATTCTAACAGGCATGTTCTTGTGAACTATAACAATAGTATTTCATAATGTAAAGCCTTAAAATGACAATTAGTGGCCTACTGTAATCAGGCAATTTCATTACTTATGGGTTAAAGAAGCACTCAGAGAGAAACAAAGAAAACATACTGTTTATCGAAGGATGCTAGACACTTCGATTCAAAATATAGAAAAACTGACATATCTACAGGTAAGTTTTAAACCAAATTCCAATGAACTAGACATGGAAATATGTCACTGAATTCAGAATTAGAGTGATTATACTGATAGAGGGGAAATAGATGTAACTCTCAAACCCGCTGGCTATCTGAAACATGAGTTTGTGTTCTCAAAAATCAAAAAAGGAATTATAAGAATGACAGACGTTAAGAATAGGAAAAGTTTATTGATAGAAAGAAGCTTCTAAGAGAGACAGATGAAGGATGGAAAATTGAGTTGTCTGCCCACTCCACTTTTCAAAGGTGTTTTTCCACAACAAAGTCATGAGGTGAGATGGATACAAAGTAGCACAAAATTATAACAATCAATCAAAATTACAAAGTGGGCAGGAAGAGAAACAAAGCCAAGATCAACAAATAAGATTACAAGTATAGTCAACCAGGTAACATTGATTAAATGAGGATCAATGGGAAACTAAGTCACGCACAAGGAATTTTCCATTTAAAATATCAATCACGACTGCCTTATCTATAGGGGAAACAGTACCTCTCTTCTTTTTTCCAGTGCTAACCAGTTGATGTGGCTTAATTGTTTTCCATATTGACTCTTCGCTGCATTGGCTCCTTGGGGGCTGGTTCTTTGAGGTGGCCTGGTGTAACTGCCTACAAAATCATCTAATTAATTTACCTATCTACAATAATACCGGGTAGAAGAAGTTTTCCCTAAGGCAAATCATAGAATAAATTGGTCATCTCTATTAGTACGGCCTTTTCACCCTTTACCTCCACCCCTTACCTCTTCCAAAATGAAGCAAGATTCAGCCTACATATTCATTAAACTGGGAGATTTTTTTGGAACATTTTGCCATTCTCATCAGCTTGCTAGGTGGTGAAATGTCTTTCATTTTTACTGGATCTCTGGCACTCACAGGGAATTGAGAATGTCTCCTCTGGGACAGGAGGTTGAACACTCAGGGGCTATTTTGCTCTACTTTCTGACTCTGCAAAAGAGCGGGGTTTTTTTTCCCAATAAGACATTGGAAAACTGAATGCACAATTCACCTGAGTTTGATTGAGGGGTTTATTGATAGTCACTAAGCAGTTAGGTAAGTAATCCAGGTCCTTCGATTATATTGTTAAATAATAAGTACTAGGGAGGAAAAAAGTTTGTTGTAGTATTAAAATTGCTTCAAAGTAGAGGGAAAGTGAGTGGCAGTTTACCCCCTAGCTCACACTGCAAGATTTAACACATTTTTTTGAAAGCCACACAATTTTAAAGTGATATTTGTTGATTTAATGTGTTTAAGAAAAAAAAAGATTCTCCCAAACATACCTCATTTGCAACCATTATCTGGGTGGCAGTAACAATAGCATCAATTACAGAAATGTTACTGACAACAAAAACATTCATTTCGCCAACAAAGGTCAGCAGTAAATCTCTCTAAAATATGTACAGCTCATAAAAGTAATGGGTGTGCAACTGTGATTGAAACAGATGTTATAAAATCAGCATTTAAACATGAAGACACTGTAAAATAAATGAAGATGAGTTTAATTTAACAAGTTAATTCTGAAGCTGAATGGGGGAGAGAATTAGCAGATCTACCGATGACTGGGATAAGTTGCCTTCAGTGAAAAGGCAGAACACGGTGGAGGGGCTAACAAAGTGGAGTCCTACAAAGGGTTTGAATATCGCATAAACATTTCCTTTATTTTACTGAAAAGCTCTTTACACTCTCAGATAGATAGGTGTACACACACACACACACACACACACACACACACACACATTTGGTCAGTTTCCTTTTAGAAAGGAGAAGTTTTATCTCAACTAACTTATTTCACCTAGGAAGTTTTAAGAATGTCTCTGAAAAACAGGTGCGAGTAATTAGCCCAGCCTCATAAACATGTGCCTGGGGCTCTACAGTCCAGCTGAGCACAGCCTCCCAGTTTGCATTTTGTTTCTATACTAAAAGGAAGCAGCAAAAGGTCACTTCTGGGGCAGAGAGGCCATATGCTGCTTTACATATCCACACACAAAGCGTGACCCTGAACCTGAGGCATTTCCCTTTATGCTCCAGAGTGTGAAGTAAATCTTGAAGGACTTCTTAAGTATGCTCTCCCCACTCCTGAGCAGCAGGCAAATTTGGGTGGCCTTGCTGTGCTCTGGCCTCCTGCTGCTGGCTGCAATTTCTCTTCTAGACACTGATGACGGGCATAAGGGCGGCTATGGCACTAAATCTTCATAAAATAAAGACAACTGTGAATGAAGTCTAGTTTGCTCTGCTTATATAAATGAAAAGGATCAAAGGAGTTAGCGCTGGGCTGGGGCAAAAGGACTTGGCTAGGGAGGCAAGTCTCTGAGAATGAAAGCAAATAGTTAAATAAGCTTTCCAGAGTCCACCTCAGAGTGGCTTCCCCAGCGTCTGTAAACCCAGCTCTTGCCAGAATAGTCAACCTGCTCAGGAGTCATTCTTTATGATTTTGGACATAACTGCCTGTAGAGCTCAAGTTGGCACAGTAAGTTGGCACAGATCCAAACCATCAAACACTTAGGTGCTCTCCTTAAATAAAAGTCAGATGCTTAACCAGGCACCCAGTAATTTCCCAGGTTGACTCCTTCAGTCCTTTGTGTTTTGTTGATGTTTTTAAGGTATGTTTTAATCACATAGTTGATCTCATTAAAACTGAGCAAAAATAGCAGATACAATTTTTCATCGTAACAATTTAAGTCAGTGTGGGACTTGGGGTCCCAGCAAGAGTGTATTGATTAAGTAGTTTGCAGACAGCTGTGACCGATCACAGAAAGAAGAGGGAGAACAAAAGAAAACTATTATTCTTAGCATCAGGAAGTCTCCTGTATCACTGGAGGAAAATAAATTTATATGAGAGACTCTGCAAATACTTTTATACTTGTAAATATGTTTTAAGTATTTTAGTTCTAGGGTGTGGATCATTGGCAGAATACTTGAGTAGCACGCACAAAATCCTTGATGCCCTTCCCACCACCACCACAACAAAACAACAAGCTTTTCTTCTGATTTTAATAGAGCTTATTTTAAATAATGTGGAATACTAAAATACAGAGAAATAAAATTAAATTATAATACCATCACCTAGAAAAAAAGTTTATTTATATTTTGAAATAAGCTTTTTTACTTTAAAAACAGTTTTAGAATCAGAAAAAAATTGTTAAGGTGATTCTGAAAGTCCTAACATAACCTACTTTCCTTTATGACTCATATATTAGCATATTGTGCCTGTTACAATGAATGGACTCATAGTATTATATCAATGTTAACAAAAGCCCATACTTTATTCAGATTCATTTATGTTTTACCTAATAACATTTGGCTGTCTTACTACATTACATTTAATTTTCTCCCTCTTAGCTCTTCTTGTTTGTAACAGAGGAGACATTCTAAGACATTCTTTGATTTTGATGACTTTGAGAAATGTCAGGATTACAGCTCAGGTATTTTATGCAATGTTTCCATTGAAATTCATCTGAAGTTTTCTCATGACTACACAGGGATTATACATTTTACAAAAGAAGGTCAAGTTGCACCCCACTGGTGAAAGATACATACACCACTGAGATGACTCATCACTTGCTATGGTTGGGTTGGGAATTTTCCCTCCAGGCCCCTGTGAAAGATGTGGTCACTAGGGTGTGGCATTATCAGGACAGGGTGGAACATTTAGTAAGTGGGCCTTAGCAAAAGTGAACCAAGTGGCATAGCCTCCTCTGTCTGTACCTGGGTGCAATAAAATGTGCAGACTCTTCCACCACACGCTGTCCCACCACCATCCACTACCTTACCACAGGCCCAAAGCAATAGGGCTCAGAACCTCTGAAAATTGAAGCCATTAAGTCAAAATAAACCTTTCCTCCTTTTAGCTTGACTTGCTAAGATATTTTTGTCATGAAGATGGAAAGCTGACCAACCACTCTTGATGCTAACCCTGATCACATGAATATCATACTCTGTTATTCCTGTTCCAGTGGAAGGCACCATGGAGAGCCTGTAAAGGAATCCTCTACATTTCACCCACTCAACTCTCTGTTCCCTTTGAACACCCAGCACTGATATTTTATTACCTTTAGATTTTTTTTCTTTTCTCAATAACATATAATTGAACTAATATAGTATTTACATTTTCACATTGCCTTATGACAGGCATTATGTAATTAAAATCATTCTATCACTTTTCTGGTATTAGTCATTGATCTCTTTTTACCACTGAAAATTATTCCATTCTTTGGATAGTTTGTTGACCTAATGAATCCAATTATCCAGTCATTTTGGTTGATTCCAGATTTTGGCAAATATGAATAAATCTATATGTTCATACAAATATTTGTTTGATCTAAGATTTTAACTTAAATGGTGAATATCTTTACTATTCTTTTTTGCTTTGTAGTTCAGGCTGGCCCTGAGCTCAGCGTCAAACTCACATCACAGCAGTCCTCCTGCCTCTGCCTCCTGAGTGCTGGGATTACAGGCGTGAGCCATGCCTGGGATTGTGGTATATGGTACTGGTTGCTGCTGGGTTTTGAGTCTCCATGCCCAGTATGATATGTGGTTACCGAGGATCGAACCTGGGTCCTTGAGTTTGAAGACTGGCCCTGGAAACCCTGAGCTAAATCCCCAGCCCCCATCTTTACTATTCTTAATTGCTATCTATCCCTCTTCATTCATGTAGTGTCCTCCAACTTTCTTCTTCAGTATTGTTTTGACTACTTTATATGATTTGCCTTTTAAAAATTAATTTGTCAATAGCTACAAGAAAAAATTAATTTTTTGTTGAGATTTTCCTGAACTATAGACTTGTTACAGTCACCACACTTTAAAAGGCCCCTAAACTGTGCCAGATCCAAACTGGCTTTCTTTCCCATGTTTGCGGAAGGGCAGCCAATCAGTGAACTCCCTAACCTGCCACCCAAGGCAAGCCAATCCTGATCCGCCACAACGCTCTCCCAAACCCCAAGTCCTCATAAAAACCCCACTGAACTTCTCAGCACAGTTGTTCTTGCCATTGTAGGGGGCAGCCCAGCAGCCTTCACTTCCGGTAAACCTCGCGATGGGTGTTACTGTTTCTGCTCATTTTCTTTCAAAATCAAATTGGGCGGAAAAAATTCACCTCTCAATATTTGGTCTTATATCCATGAACATGGACTGTCTCTCAATTTCATTAGAACATTTTATTTCTTTCATCATAATAGAATAGTCGGTAAACATAGTTTCAAGTCGTTCATTTTTCATTTTTATTTGCTATATTGGTTACTAGGAAGATATATGCATTATATAGTTAAAGGTTTCACCTGCCATTTGTATCTTTCATTTGGAAATTGCAGATTTATTATCCATTGGTTATTGTATGTCTTTTACATGTTAATTCATAAAACCCTATATATAATGACTTTTCTGCAAGAGTTTTCGTACATTTCTTATAATTTATTAATTTTAGTCATGTGTTTTAGCTATACCGAAGGGTTTTGTATGTAATCAGAATTATTTTTATCTTCTTTTTGTGCTTAGAAATGCCTATATATCAGATATTCACTACTGCTTTTTCTAAATACCTGGTAGTTTCATTTTAAAGATTTTACTCTAATATATCTGGCATATATTTTGTTTTAAGAGACAATGTAAGGATATAATTTGTTTCCAATTGTTAACCAGTTTCCTAAGACATAATATTAAGTCATTTTTCCCTTATCTTATGATTTGAAATGGTAACTTTTAAATATAATAGATTCCAATATGCAGATTATGTTTTTCTGACATTTACTCATTTGTATGACTGCATTTGTTCATGCACCAGTACTTAATGCTATAATTAACTGTAGAGTGCTTTTTAACAACTACAATTTTTCTTTTATGTACAAACTTTTGTTGTTCTTGTGTTTTTACTTCTTTATATTAACTTTAAAATTAATTTAACTATTTTCCAACTTAATTGGAATTATATTCTTAAACGAGGACAGTACATAATTTGCACAATGTTAAACCTTAGGTCCAGAAACATGAAATGGTGCTGGTGTTAGATTCTCTTCCTTACTATCCATTAGAATAATTTTTGGTTATCATAAATGTTTGGCTCAAAAATTTCACCATTTCAGGCTGGGGATATAGCTCAATGGTTCCAGCACCTGTCTTGCAAGCGCAAGGCCCCGGGTTCAATCCCCGGTAACCACACAACAATACTGGGCGTGGAGACTCACCCCAGCAGCAATCAGTACCACATACCACAGTGCTGGGTGTTCTGGCTCATGCCTGTAATCCCAGCACTCAGGAGGCAGAGGTGGGAGGATTGCTGTGATGTGAGTTTGAGGCTGAGCTCAGGATCAGCCTGAACTACAAAGCAAGACCCTGTCTCAAAACATAAATAAATACCCAATTCAAAAATGGGCATCTGAAATGAATAGATATTTTTCAGAGGAAGAAGTAAGAGCAGCTAAGACACATATAAAGAAATGCTCAACATTATTAGTCATTCGAGAGATGCAGATGAAAACAACATTGAGATTTCATCTCACTCCACATAGAATGGCTGTCATTTCAGAATCAGCCAACGGCAAATGTTGGCGAGGCTGAGGAGAAGAAGGAACCCTTCTCCACTGTTGGTGGGACTGTAGACTCGTACAAACCCTGTGGAGATCAGTTTGGAGATTTCTCAAAAAGCTAGGATTGGTGGTCCCATTTGACCCGGCCATTGCCCTGCTAGGTATATACACACAAGAATTAACAGACTCATATCACAGTGACATATGTGCACCCATGTTTATAGCAGCCCAGTTTGTGATTGCTACATCTTGGAAACAACCCAACTCAACTGGAGACTGGATCAAAAAGCTCTGGTTCTTCTACAGAATGGAGTACTACTCTGCCATAAAAAATGATAAGTTTGAATCATTTCTACTTAAATGGACATACCTTGAGGATATCCTCATAAGTGAAATAAATAGGGCACAGATAGGTACATATCGCATCTTTTCTCTGGTATGAGAAAATAAAGGTGTAAATGAGTCCTAGCATTGTATGTTATATATTGTGAAACAGAAAATGCTCAATGCAAATAGGGTGAAGGGGGAAAATGTTGAGATTGTAACAAAAAGTAAGGAAACAAATTTTATGTATATGGGGGGGTGGTAGGGTGGGTAGGGCTATGGGAAAAAATGAGAATTAAGTTGTGTCTTATACTGGTACAAATCCCCATTATGGAGTGCAATCATGATGTGTATATTTAATGTACCAATAAAGGTAATAAAATAATCATGAAATAAATAAATAAATAAATGAATAAATAAATAAATAAATAAATTTCACCATTTGAGCCCTGATATTTACAAGCAGGCCTCAAAGTTACTGTAAAGCAGGGCAGGGGATTTAGCTCAGTGGTTCCAGAATCTTTCTTGCAAGCACATGGACCTGGGTTCGATCCCTGGCAACCACATACAATACTGATATACTCAATATCTAATTGAGTATAAATGACTAAATGTATCATTTTTACAGAAGAATGGAGACTCATGCCCAGCAGCAACCAGCACCACATACCACAGTGCCAGGCGTGGTGGCTCACGCCTGTAATCCCAGCAGTTGGGAGGCAGAGGCAGGATGATTGTTGTGAGTTTGGGTCTGAGCTCAATGCTAGCCTGAACTACAAAGCGAGAACCTGTCTCAAAAAAAAAAAAAAATTGTTTATGAGTTAAGTTTTGCAGATGTAGGCTAGAGAGGCTCTAGAATGTTATCAGCCAATACTAATGGATATTCTGGTGAGATCTCAGGAAGACAAAATGTTGATAGGAATGTGGACAAAAAAGGCCAGGCTCAGGACCCTTCAATTGTGAATAAGGATTCCATTGACAGTTGAGCTAAAACCCATGGGTGGAACACTATGGCAGAAAATTTGTCTACATGTTGCTCTTATTCTGAGACTTTACAGGATACTAAGATTAGGGTTGTGGACTAATAAATGTAGCAGAGAAATGTTTTGAATAGCCCAACATATGGACATTTGTGCTGTGGTATGGGTATTGTTGACTTTCTTTATCTAGTTTTATAGTAAGAATGGGGGGAGAACACAATGGAAAGGTTTGAAAGATTTTCAGTTTTGGTTCAAAAGGAACAATATATAAAGTGAAGCTAATACAAGGATGGCTGCTGAGAAAATTAGTGCTATTGTAAAGAAATCAAGTGCCTTATACAGGAACAAGAAAGAAGATGACTAAAGAGCCTCTTGGAAATGAGCCAAACCCCACCCACTGCTTATTCAAAGGTGTTGTAAACCTTATCTTTTTAAATTGATTTTATTTTTACCTCTTATATACACATCATAATCACACTTGACATTGAGAATTTGTACCAGACTATAACAGAACTTAATTCTCATTTTTTCCCATTCCCCTACCTACCACACAATCCCCCGCTCCCTATATAAGTTTTGCTTCTTCTTTTACCATCAATTTTTTTTCCTTCTTTTCTTGCCCCTAACTCCTTTTTCCCTTTTAATATTTTCTATTCCACAATATCCATCATACACTTCAGAACTCATTTACATCTTCAATTTCTCATACCAAAGGAAAGGTATGGTATTTACACATTTGTCGCTTCCTTATTCGCTATGAGTATGTCTTCAAGGTATAACCAATTGAGTATAAATGACTCAAATGTATCATTCTTTATGGCAGAATAATTGATATATATAAAATAATTGATATATATTTATATATGTATTCTTAAAAACACATCTTCTTTTTCCATTCTCCAGTTAATGAGCAGTTTTGGTTGTTTCCAAGATTCAGTTATTACAAACTGAGATGCTATAAATAGGGTGCCCATATTTTGCTGTGATATGAATCTTTTCATTCTTTCATGTATACTCCTAGCAGGGTCAAATGAGACCTCTAATCCTAATTTCTTTTTTTTTTTTTTTTTTTTTTTTTTTGGAGACAGGGTCTCGCTTTGTGGTTCAGGCTGGCCCCGAGCTCAGCCTCAAACTCATATCACAATCCTCCTGCCTCTGCCTCCCGAGTGCTGGGATTACAGGTGTGAGCCACCACGCCCGGCACTGTGGTATGTGGTACTGGTTGCTGCTGGGTGTGGGTCTCCACGCCCAGTATTGTTATGTGGTTACCGGGGAATCAAACCCGGGTCCTTGCACTTGTGAGACAGGCGCCGGAACCACTGAGCTAACTCCCCGGCCCCCTAATCCTAATTTCTTGAGGAATCTCCACACTGATCCTCACAGTGATTGCACCAGTCTACCTTCCCACCAGGTGTGGAGAAGGGTTCCTTTTTCCCTGCAGCTTTGCCAGCATTTGTTGTTGGTTGATTTCATGATAGCAGCCATTCTTTGTAGAGTGAAATAGAGTTTCAGTATTGTTTTTATCTATATCTCTTGAAAGACCAGTGATGTTGTGCATTTCTTCATATGCCTCTTAGTTTCTTTTACTTCTTCCTCTGAAAAGTGTCTGTTCATTTCAGATGTCCAGTTTTGAATTAGATCTTTAAATGGGGAGAGCTGATTTTTTAAACTCTTTATATATTCTAGTTAGTAGCTTTTTTATCTGAGAAACATAGGATAAAATTTTGTTCCCATGTTGTTGGCTGTCTTTTCACTCTGTGGGTTGTCTCACTTGCTACGCTGAAGATGTTTAATAAGATGAGATCCAAGTTGTTGATTCCTTCTGCTGGCTCTCATGCTGCAGAGGCTTTCTTCATAGTCTTTTCCTATGCCAATGCTCCCAAGAATTCCACTTAACCTGTTTTGCAGCAGGTTTAGTGTTTCTGTTTTAACATTTAAGTCTCTCATCCACTTTGATTTTAGTTTAGTACATGGTGAAAGAGATAGGTCTAGCTTTAGTCTTTGGTAGGTTAAAGCCCAGTTTTTCCAGTTTCATTTGTTAAACAGGCTATCTTTCCTCAATTGAGGATATTTGGCTCCTTTGTCAAAAATGAGGTGGCTCAGTGTGTCTAGACTTGTTTCTCAATCTTCTAATCTGTTCCACTGATTCTTGGGTCTGTTACTTTGCCAGTACTATGTAGTTTATATCACAGTAGCTTTGTAGTACAGTTTCAAGTTTGGGATTGCAATACCTCCTGCCATGTTCTTGTTGCCTAGAATTGCTTTTGCTATTCTAGGTTTCCCGTGGTTCCAGACGAATTTTTGGATTATTTTCTTGAGCTCTGAAATATACTGTTGGGATTTCAATCGAGATCACATTGAATCTTTATTGTAGTTGTGAGAGGATAGGCAGTTTGAATTATTTGGTCTTCTTACCCAGGAGCAAGAAATGTCTTTCTATTTTCTGATATCCTCTTTGATCTTTTTCAGAGTACTGTAGTTTAGAGAGCAGAGGTCTTTAACCTTTTTTGTTAGACTGATTCCTACATATTTCTTTCTATCTTTCTTTCTTTCTTTCTTTCTTTTTTGATGCTATTGTGAAAGTGCTTGACTCCCCAATATCTCTTTTAGGGAGTCTGTTGTTTGTATACACAAACAACAAATTTTTGAGCATTAACCTTGTATCCAGATATCCTACTAAATTTGCTGATTAAGTCTAGCAGTCCTTTGGTTGTGTTTTATGATCTTCTATAGAGAGTATCATGTAATCAGCAAATAATAACAGTTTAATTTCTTCCTTTTCTGTCTTTATTTCTTTCTCTTGTGTAATATCTATAGCTAATGTTTCCAGCACTATTTTGAACAGTAATGGTGATAGTGGACATTCTTGTCTTTTTCCTGACCTTAGTTTGAAAGTTTTCAATTTTGGGCTATTTAGTATGATGCTGGCTGTTGGTTTCTCATAAGAAGCTCTTATTAGGTCCTTATTAGATAAAGTCCATTTATTTCAATTTTCTATAGGGTTTTGATTGTGAATGGGTGTTGGACTTTGTTGAACCCTTTTTCTACATCTATTGAGATGATCATATGGTTTTTGTACTTGAGTCTATTAATATAATGTATTACATTTATTGATTTATGTATGTTGAACCATTCTTGCATAACTACAATGAATCCAGGTTGGTCAGTGGGTATGATTTTCTTGCAGATTCTCTGTATTCTATTTGCCAATATCTTATTGAGGATTTTTGCATCAATGTTCATTAGGAAGATTGGCCTGTAGTTTTCTATTTTGGGTTGGGTCTTTTTGCCTTGTGGGGATCAATGTAATGATTGCTTCCAGGAATGAATTTGGGAGTACTGCTTTCCCTTTCAATTTCACTGAAGAGTTTGAGAAGTAGTGGCATTGAATCTTCTTTAAGTTTTGTAGAATTCAACAGTAAAGTCATCAGGACAGGACTTTTCTTTATTGGTAGGTTTTTTATCACATGCAATTTCAAAGACTGATTTTGGAGTTTAAATACAGACATTTTATATCTTCTTTGTTTAACTTTGGAAATTCTTATGTGTCTAGGAATCTATTCATTTCTTCTATATTTTCCATCTTATTGGAGCAGAAGTTTTCAAAATAAGTGTTTATTATCCTCTGGGCTTCTGCTGCATCTGTGGTGATTTCTTTCTTTTCATTCCTAATATTATGGATTTAAGCCTTTTCCTTCCTTGGTTTGATAATATTGGCTAAAAGTCTGTAAATTTTGTTTATCTTTTCAAAGAACCAACTCTTCTATTCATTGATTTTTTTTTGTATTATTCTGTTAGTTTCCATTGCATTTATTGCTGCTCTAATCCTTATAATCTCCTCCGTAGTACAAGCTTTGGGTTTGTCTTGCTTCTCTTTTTCCTTGAGTTTCAGCATTAGATTGTTCATTTGAGTTCGCTGTGTTTCCTGCTGTAAGTGTTCACAGCTATGAATTTCCCTCATAGAACTACTTTCATAGTGTCCCATAAATTTCTGTCTGTTGTGCTGAGATTTTAATTTAAGTGCAAAAACTGTTTAATTTATTCTGTGACCTATTTGTTCTTCAGCAGAGTGTGTTCAATTTCCATGTGTTTGTGAGGATCTTGGAATTATTTTTACTACTTGGCTCCAATTTCAAGGCATTATGGTCTAATAGTATACAGGGGACAACTTCAATTCCTTTGCATTTAATTAAACATGTTCTATGAAGTAGCATTGTATTTTGGAGAATGACTGGAGAACAGCTGAAAAGAATGTGTATTTTGACTTTGTGGGGGGAAATATGTAGACATCTATTAATTCCATTTGTTCAAAAGTTTGGTTCAAGTATTTCATTATTGTTTTTTTGTCCAGTTGACCTGTCTATTTGTGCCAGCAGGTTACTGAAGTCCCCTCTCTCTTTTGTACTAGTGCTTATCTGGCTTCTCATTTGCATTAATATTTGAATAACCCTTTTTATTTAAGGAGAATCTCTGGAATGCTTACCTGAGAAGGGCCACCTATGGAATTAGACCTCCTGGATTCATTCCACTGAGTTCAGCTATCCAGTGAGCTTAATATTCACTATGAAAACTGGAAGAAAGTAGAACTAGTCTCAAGAGAAATAAAAGTAATAGGATGGTAAGTAAAATATTGGAGAAACATTACACCTGTTAAAGTGAAAGAGGTTGGAGGTTTCACACTGAATAGCCCAGGCATGTGATAATCTACAGGTCACTTGGTAGTTCTTCGTCTTTCTCTTTAAATGTCTGGGAGCTGAAATTAAAAATATGTAAGATCCATCTTTTTTTAAAATTTTTATTGGTACATTATCAATACACATCATCATCGCATTCAACATTGAGAGTTTGTACCAGAATATGACATGACTTGATTCTCATTTTTCCCCTTTTCCCCACCCTGCACCCCCCCACCCCTTATATACATAATCTTTTTTTCCTTTTTTCTTTCTTACTATCACATTCTTTTTCCCCTTGTAACATTCCATCATATTCTGAACATGAACACAAAACATATGTTTACATTTATGTAGTTTAATTTTAATAAACATGTGTGTGTGTTGTTAATCTTAGAACCCATGGGAAGACATTGTATATAATTTATACTTTGAGGAAACTCCCTACCTTGAACTAAAAAAAAAAAAATGAGAACCATTTGAATATCTGAATAAAGGTAAAATAATTATCCTCAAAGCAACAAAAAAATAGATAATCTGGATATTAGCTTATCCTGATTCATTTTTTTCACCTCTTCTCTTTATTACCCAGAAAGACAGAGGTTTGAATTCCAATTAGACTCTTTTATGTGAAGACATACAAGTGTTTCTTGGTTTACATTATGTTTGTGTACTCTTAAAAGGCTGTTTAAATATTACATTTCTATAAAAGTCATATAAAGTAAACCAAAACTCACTCCACAAGGGAAAACTGAGAAGTATTTCTTCGTGAAGAGAAGAAAAATTTGGGAAGGAAAAGATCCTCATCAATGTCTGAATAATAGTTTTTTTAACCTTTGAACAATCAGAAAAGCACATGTAAATGAGACTAGGTAAATTGTAGAAAGAGATACATGTGTATATAAACTATTATGGAAATCATAACAGTTCAAAGAAAAGAGCCCTCTAAATCTGTGTGTTCTGTCCATTATGATAGATCTAGCCACATTTTGAGCCTTGAAACATAGCTCATCCAATTTTAGATGTATTGTGAAGTTGAATACATGATTTCAAAGACATCATCAAGGAAAATAAATTATCACATAGGTAATTTTACTATTGATTATATCTTATGATTGTATTTTATATAGTGGGTAATAAAATACATTATTAAAATTAATTTCATCTCTTGCTTATGGTTTTTTAATGTGGCTAATAGAAAAAATTAAAATTATATATATGACTTGCTTTACATTTCTGTGGATAATGGTGACCCAAGGAAAGGTCTTAAAAACGGAGTTTACCTGGAGTAATATATATGCTTTTATATATGTGTTCATTGTAAGCTCAGGAAGAAAGAAGTTACAGATTCTGAATGACTTGATTTCATTTTTCAAGTATTTCAAAGTGAACATCTAATTTAGATAGATTCCCCTGATGACATTCCCCCAAAAGAAACTTTCAATGTGATTAAGACAAATATTGTCAGCAATGTTGAAAACCTTCTTCATTAAAAGACTTTCTAGGTCTACTTGACATGAGCTTTCTGCTTAGGAAAGAAAGTGCTTGAGGTAGCAGAATACACAAAAACAAAATGCAAATAGGGAAAGTACAGAAAGGGCTTCAGTTAGTGGGCAACACTTTCCTTTTCCCTGAGTCAGAATACTCATGCTACATAGTTTGTTAGTGATTGAATACCCTAGAGGTAGGTAGGTCTTAATCTGACTTGAAAATACTTCCTTTCTTTGGAAACAGAAAAACAAACTTTTTCTAGAAAAGTTCTAAGCCTATTGCTTAAGAAATGATCTGGCTTGAGACAAACATAGAAATTATTCCAAGGGCATTACTATCCTTTTATGTAATACTTTTGAAGTAGGACAGATACAAAAATATGAGGCTAAAATTTTTAAATCACTGAGATTTTTTTTTTTTCCAAAAGGCCTGGGTCTGTAACTAATTTAAAATCAGACATGGCCACAGAGTCAGGTTCATAATAAAACTGTCCCAATAGTGAAGACATTGTGAAGACAAAACTTTGTTTTTCTTTTTTGCTGTTGTTTCCTTTAATGGCTAGTAATAAAACAGAAGGAAATACATCTTAGCCCTAAGACACATCTGGAAACAATATTTGAAATAATTCTCTTATGGTTCTCCCAAAATGGAGTTTAAGCACCCTGGTGACCCACTTCCCCTACCTCTGGAAATTCTAAATGAAATCAGGAGATTATTGACAGGAGTGTAATTTCCTTGAGATCTGGGGAGTATAAATACACATTTGTTTGCCTTTAAAACTCAGCATTAGCTACACTCATGTTAATAGAAGCACTATTCGTAGTAGCCAAAGGTGGAAGCAACCCAAGTATCTACCAGTGGATGAGCGAATAAGGAAAATGTGATATACACTCGGAAGGCAGAGGCAAGAGGATTGCCATCAGTTCAAGGCTAGCCTGGGATACATAATGAGTTCAGGGCCAGCCTGAATTATAAACTGAGATTGTGTCTCAAAAAACCAAAAACAAGGGCTGGGGAGTTAGCTCAGTGGTTCTGGCGCCTGTCTTTCAAGCACAAGGACCCAGGTTCGATCCCCGGTTACCACATACCATGCTGGGTGTGGAGACTCACCCCAGCAGCAACCAGTACCACATACCACGGTGCCGGGCATGGTGGCTCATGCCTGTAATCCCAGCACTCAGGAGGAAAAGGCAGGAGGATTGCTGTGATGTGAGTTTGAGACTGAGCTCAGGGCCAGCCTGAACCACAAAGTGAGACCCTGTCTCAAAAAAAAAAACTTCTAAGAAAAAAAACCCCTAAAGAATCAGGCATTTAGCTTAGTGGTTCTGGCACCTGACTTGCAAGTATAAGGTCCCGAGTTCAATCTCCAGTAACCAAATGCCACAAGGCCCTGTGTGGTGGCTTACGCCCATCAGCAATCAGTACTAAACATCAAAATGCCAGGAGTGGTGGCTCACTCCTGTAATCCCAGCACTGAGAAGGCAGAGACAGGAGGACTGCTGATTTCAAGGCTTGCCTGGGCTACATAGTGAGTTCAGGGTCAGTGTGAACTACAAAAGCAAGACCCTGATTAAAAAAATAATAATAATCCTAAAAAATAAACTAAAAAAAGAAAAAGAAAACATTGTGTGTGTGTGTGTGTGTATACATTACTGCTACAGTTATATACATTACTGTTATACTGCTATTATACACATTACTGCTATATATATGCATTAATTATATATATATATATATATATATATATACACACTGTTGTGTGTATGTATGTATATGCATCTCTCTCTCTCTCTCTCTCTATATATATATATATACACACACACACACACACACACACACACACATACACACAGCAGTAATGTTTACAAAGTATTTAGTGTTGAAACCCAAAGGCATTAGAAATAGCTAATTCATGATTGCACAAACAAGAAAAAAGGGGCTCAGGGAGGCAACGTGACTTTAACCTAAGGCCATGCAGTTAATCGGCAGTTTGACCAGAGAAAAAGTTAAATTTCTTTGCATTACAATGTTCTCTTGCCATACACCTCTCTAGGACCCTGCAAATCACCCTGATTATCATGCTATTATGAAACTTTTTGTAAAAAACCAACTTAAGTATTAATCGTTAGTTAAGTCTTATTTTTACGAAAGTGATTGCTTGTCCCAAAATTTTTAAGAAAATGTGAACAGAAGAAAATGGAGGCACAATGAGGCGTCATCAGCATGAGCCTTCCCTGAATGTCCAGACTTCCATAATTTAATTTTGTGGTTTTGATCTTCTTCAACACAATGTGAATTGCTGTCCCATCATTTGTTCAGAGCCCCAAAACTTTGAGGTAGACTCTGATGTGGTTAGTGTGGCTAGCATGTTCAGAAGCTAAACGTTTTTTAAGACTTGTGGTTAAGCATAATAATTTCTGCAGAATATCCCACTACATAGATTGAAACAAAATACTAAGATGCAGAGAGGATTGTGTCAGTAAGTCTTCTACCTTGTTATTTAGGATCTTTATAAAAGGCATTTACACGTGAAGTTACTGAAGTGTCTTTCCTGCATTCCCCACTCAGCCCTCCCCAAAGCCAAGCTACCTGAGTCATCTCTCTACACAGTTCCAACACAAAAGTCCTTTTCCGTCATTAAGAAGCACAACAAAAATCGCTTCTCGGCCTTTTGGTTAAGATCAAGTGAAGAAGCACAACAAAATTCCCATTCCACAGCACTCACTTTCCTGCTCTCATCTATGCAAACTGTGATTTCCGGAGAACAGGCTCAAAGTGGCTTTTGCTTCCAAATTAGCCAGTCTCTCGAGTACAGTGTCTGGATTATACTGATATTTTTGTTCACAGGTAGCATTATCACAACTCTTTAGAACCACGGTTCCCAACCTGACTACCAAGCAGCCTGAGCGAGCTACTGTGAGCTCGGGGGAGGCCTGGGATATTCTAAGCTATGGAGAGAATGCAAGCGTGTCTCAGTCACCGGCATTTTGGAGCCCGTGGAGATGACTAAGTCCAAGGATTTTGTAGCTTCAATATTAAATGAAACTACGTTTCTTTGATGATATCAGATTTTGTATAGCTGGATATTTGCTAGTCAATGTAACATGAATCCAACACTGCAAAAATTAACTTTGAACAAGAAATAAGGGTAGCAGTACCCATTTTGATTCCAAAGTTTGAGAAGTTGTGCAGTGTCCAATGGGTACCTCAGTCCCACAGTAGGTAGCTGTGGCTACTTGTGGATAAAATAAAGAATTAATATTTTCATTTTAATATGTGCATTTCTTTTCAAATGGTTACTGAAGTTGTTACAAAATATATATATATTGACTTTGGGGGTCTAAAGATTCAATAATTGTAGAAGGTTTTTGTTGTATTTGTTTGTGTTTTTCCTAGGAACACTATGAAAACACAGAATAAATGGACAAAATCCAAGAACTTCTGCTACAGCAGGTCCTAGAGTTGATATTGTGGCAATTAAAAGTGAATTCAGTTCTCACAAAAAACTGTTATTGTTTGTTCTGTGCCAAGTTAAAATGGCCCAACACATCTTTAAAATGATGCCAAGGAAGAACCATAATACAAAAAAATTGGACAAAAATAGAGAATTAAAATCCACTCCAAAATACCAGTGCTAAGTAATTGAATATGACCTCCAAACTAAACTTGAATACATTTCTTTGTTGAAATGATGCTTCTAAAGCATATTGAAGAGGCAAATATCAGCTGATCCCTTTATTGAAACCATATACTGAGAAATTCTTATTCTATTTTAAAGCAGAAAATGTACAAGAGCCCTAAACAAACTTCCTATAACCTTGACACTCCTGACCCTGACAAAATGCATCAACAAATGAACGCCTGTGGTCCACCTGCACCAACTGTATCTCACTGAGGCTTATTTATGAGCATATACATTCACATAAGGATTTTCAATACCAGCCGATTTCAGAGGAAAAGAGCAGAATTGTGGTTAAGAGGAAATAAAAAATGTAGAGAGAAGAGAGTATAGAGGAAGGTTGGATAATAGATACTAAAATACAGTTAGTTAGATTCTGGTGTTCTATACCACATTAAAATGATAACAGTTTACAGTAACATGTTATACATTTTGTGAAGAACTAGAAGAGAGGACATCGAAAAATTCAAGCACAAAAAAATGATAAATGTTTAAGAAGGTGGAAACACTAATTATCTTGATTTAATCAATGCACCCTTAATATATGTACTGAACTATTGCACAATTTAAAAGAAAAAATTAATTTAAAAATCAATTGTCATTACCTTAAACATTTAGTTTCCAGCATCTCAAATTTGATTACAAGTTCATGATGGGAACCATGGAAAGAAGTCGCATGTAGGCCTAAAACATTTCTATGAAAAAAATAAGTAGTTTTGACATTCTACATATATTACTAAACATTTTCTCCATTATAAGACTTACTCAAATTCTTGAAAGACCTTTAATTTGAGTTAACATACCACTTGTGTTACAGACTCATAGTTCTCTATCAGTTAATTGCAATACAACAGGCTCCAGACACTGATCATTCCTGGCCACACACAGATTTTACTTTTCTAGCCCAATATTACAGATGCATTTTGCTAGGAGACATGTGCAATACATAGAAAAAGAGTACAATAATATATCCCAGTAAAAATATCACAGAGAAACTCATTAGTATTTCCTTCAAATAGTTTTGTCAACACAGCCAGTTTCTTTTTTTAATAATTGATTTTATTGGTATATTTCATATACACATTTTGATCACAATCAACATTTAAAATGTGTACCTGTATATAATACAACTTAATTCTCATTTTTCCCATTTCCCTGCCCATCCCCGCCCTCTATATACATAAGCTGTTTCCCTTTTTTGACACCATATTTTTCTCCCACATCTTGTACCCCATTCCCCCTTTACCATTTGAATATTTTCTATTTCACAGTATCTATCACACACTGTAGAATTCATTTATATCTTCAGTTTCTCAGACCAAGGAAAAGATATGGTAGGATTTCTTATCATTCAACATGTCCCCACACATTCCACAATAATAGCTGTTTTGTGGGGCAACTTTTGGAGACTTGTCTTAATTATCTCTATCCATAATTAACTAATGACCAACAGACAAATAAGTACACATCATAGATGCCCCTTTGCCTGTATCTGGTCTTAATTCATTATACCCTAAGAGATTTCCCTTGTTAAAAGCCATGTGGTTGGAACAGATGGTCTGCATGTGTTATCAGCATCTTTATCAGCATCGAGGACATTTCTGTTTGTGGGACTTGACAGTGGAAGAATCTTCAGGAGTCTCTACAGCCATCTGGCATTGATTTTTCAACTACAACCCCTGATGTTTCATGAGCATCTCAACATGAAGGAAATAATCATGTCTGGCCATAACAATCGCTAAGCTGAGTGACCAAAATTTTCCTGCCTAATGTAATGCTGAAATAATCTTGAAATCTTTTATAGTGAAAATATCATGCAAGTATGCAAAATTAGCACAAAACATCATGCTTATGTTATGTTTGTAGGTCATGTAAATTCAAAGGAGTTAAGTAAAATCATAGCTCTTGAATTTAGTGGTGATAAAAGCCTAAACCACAAATATCTTTAAACTCAATTTTTCTGTGTATAAAATGGGAATAATATTAACTCATAAATCACAAGTGATTGTTTTGCCAATCTCCAAGAGGTCTTTTGCTCGATTTGTGTTAGAGACCACTAAAAAGCATAGCATAGCTCTGTTTTAAATTTTATCATATCATTTTCATGTTACCAGTGCTTGCTGTTATCAGTTTAGCCTTGAGTTCTTTTGCTTAATTTAAAATAGAATTGATAAAAAGATGCAAAGCATGGAGTGTAAACTTTTAATCCCAGCATGCTGGAAGGTGGGATCATGAATATTCCAAGCTCAAGCCTGGCAATTCAAATAAATAAGCACTATCCTGTCTCAAGATAAAAATAAATATAAGGCCTAGAAAGGCTGCTCAAAGTGAAGGACCTGGGTTCAATGCCCAATATTGCAATAAATAAATAAATGAAAAACAAAAAGAAAAAACAGAGAAAGGGATGAGGGAACAAAAAAGAGAAAAAGAGAATGCAAGGGAGAGAGACAAACAAAATAAGCAGAAAGCAAGAAGGAAAGAAAGAAAGAAAGAAAGAAAGAAAGAAAGAAAGAAAGAAAGAAAGAAAGAAAGAAAGAAAAAGAAAATGGTGTAGAACCAAATAATATGATCTAAACAAGGCTTTATTGGGGTGTTTGCTAGAGCACAAGGGAAATAAGGGAAATAAGATAAAGTTACCAGGCAGGTTCTTTGGGGACACAAGAGTACAGATTATACAGATAAAAATGTCAACTCAGGGGTACAGTCAGTTGTTGCACACAATGCAGCAATTTCTTGGCTTTCAGCCCAAGTTTGCATGTGACACTGCCATATGCTCATAGGCAGCAGGTCTGTCTACATTTGGATTGCGGAAGATGTGGGGATCCCCATTACTGTGGCTCCATTTAGCGTATATCAATCAGTCAGACTCAGGCTTATTGTTCATGCAAAAGTTATGAGAAAGTTTGACAAGTTATAAGCTACTGAACTGTCATTAATCACAACAGTTTTTACAAAGTAGCCTGTGTTAAGCAAAAATCCTTGAGAGGCCAGTCAGGGGCCATCTTCCCTTTCTCAATGGGGAAAGTAAATTTAAGTAAATTCTAACAAGTGAAGAGTTACTATAATTAGAATGAGTTACTATAATTTAGATAGTAGAAAACTCATATAAATTCAGTGAGCTTAAGAAATTTGATTTTAGTATTTTTATTGAGCTTAAGTTCTTTTAGAATTATACTGATCATAAGGTTTCTGCTATAGCTATAGTAGCTCAATAGCATTTTGTAGTAATAAAATGTCTATCAATGGCAGGCTTGTCTACTACTACGTCAGTACAACAGGGAAGTGCTCATACTCCTAACATTGGTGACATGTAGCATAAACCCAAATTTAAGTCATAACATTGTTATAACACCATATCCTTTCCTCTTAACCTTGGAAATAGGTTGTCTGGGAAAGAATCTCAATCTAAGCTTTCATTTTCAATCTAAATTTTCTTTCAAAAGCAGAATGACATTTTTCCTAGATTTACTTTTCCTCCAGTTGCTCTTAGCTGGGCTTCATGAATAGAATACTCTTAAAATCACTTTCTCAACAGACGTTAGTAAGCAAAAACAAAGAGGGGGGATTTGTGAGTGCTCTGAAAGTCCCTTTCCACTTGCACTCCTGTCACATACCACTCCCAAGCAGATGATTGCCTTAACGTTTTCAACAGAAAATATCCTGTCCTGTTTTGTTGTTGTTGTTGTTGTTGTTGTTGTTGTTGTTGTTGTTGTTGTTTTGTTGTTTAGATTGAGGACTGAGTTAGTCTGAGGTCTACTTTGAATACCATAGTTGATCATTCTGCTTCTGTCAAGGTCTTAAAAAAAGGTTTTTCCTCTGTGAAGTTAACCCAGATCATTTGCACTGCATTTTTTCCTTATTGCTGAGGCACCCAGTAAATGAAAGACAGCAATGAGGTTAGACTCCCCAGACTTCAAGGAAGTGAAGAAGCTTCCACACTTTGAAATCAACTTGACCTCACAGCAGCATTTGACTTGGTTTTAATGAATGGTTTCCTTTTTATACCTATTCTAAGGTAATTTATTCTATTTTTCTAATGTTCAATTTTCAATGGTAAAGAATATCCTGACAGCACTTCTTCTGCCAAACTACTGAACAGTTATTATGACAAGCCTTATATACACAATAGATAGATTTTGCTGCTAAATGCTCACTAAACTTGAAATACTGTTTGATGCTCTTTGCTTGAGACTATCTCATTTTTGACACTGTAAAGGCCAGCATCAAAGCAACCCCCAGGTCCCCAGCAAACTAGAAGAGTTAGTCATCTAAGCCACGCTGGGAGGGGCAGTTATTTGGGCTTAACTTTTCCCTCCTCAGCACCACAGCTTTCTCTGAGATCACTTCTACACAAAGGTCCTATTATAGATGTGAGACCTGCATTAAACAAGTTCGACTTGTTTCATAGTGACTTGAGGTCAGAGAACTCTTTGCAAGTGTGCCCTTCGTTTATGAAACACTTTCTTTTTCTTAATTCCCAGCATCTTATTTTTATCCTTTTGCTCATTGTATTCATTTGTAAGCTTTGGAGGATTTTGTAAAATGTGAACATTTGAACTTTGCTTTTATGAATAAATTTGGTTGATTTTAACTTGAGCAGTCAGTTCAAAGAAAAATAATAACTCTTTAAAATATTAACTAGAGACTTAACTCTAAGTGATTTTATTTTCTCCTTTTCTAAATCTCACTCTGCCTATATTAGTTTTGACAAAACAAAATGTTTAAAATGTAAATGTACACTAGATTTTCAATTGTTTCAATTAAATAAAATTTTTAGTGTTCATGAAAAGAACTTGTTAAATCTCAGCAGTTCTCCTCAGGGATGCCCATGGGGACACAAATCAGAAACTACCTAGATCTTCTGCCCCAAAAGCCTTCAGGAAAGAAAGAATCAAACACTGTGCAGAATGCAAGAAATAAAGGAGGAAAATTTGAGAATTCTGGAGCAGGTCAGCCATCTGACAAATGGACAGTCTGCTGAAGAGTGAATGAAATCCAGGAATATGTATGTAATATTTTCAAAAATTAAAAATGCTGTAAGTGAAAATACTTTAACATAGAGTAGGCTTAAGGGCCTTGGAGACACAATGTAGGGTGGTCTGAGAAATTATAATCTCAAACTGCAGAACATTAAAAGAATGGTCTTTAGAAAGAACTAAAGACTGTCTGGGGGAGACAGGGAAGGGCATTCAGAATGCTATCTGGCATCTAACCTGTAGATTTTAGAACAAGGAGATTGGATTAATGTCAGCTGAATCTGAGAAACTTAGATCTATTTTCCTTCAAATAAGTCTACATTTTGTTGTTGCTGCTGTTGTTTGTTTGTACCAGAGATCGAACCCAGGATCTTGCACTTTTGAGGCAAGCACTAGAACCACTGAGCTAAATCCCCAGCCCTAAAATATATCTGTTCTTATTTGTCTTCCCTACAGACTAGCTGAGTAAGGCACTGGTTTGAATAGACTACTATGGTAGGGAGCTGTTGAAAAGTTTATTTTGTGTCAATAGGCAACATCTAGTAAACTTGTTCTATTGTGATTTGCAGTAGGATGAATCAATTAGCCCTTCCCTGAGGGAGCAAAAAACACCAGAGATTTCCTTTTTTTTTTTTTTTTCATGGTTATTAGTACATGTTTATGGTACATAATGACAACATTTGTAGTGGGGGAAGTGTCCATGTGCATATCCTAATTCCTTTGTCATCTCTTCCCACCCCTCCTCACACACTGCTTCCCCATCCCATTTACAGGAGATCTACTGGTATTTTTTTTTATTGAAGTCTTTATGGTACATTATGTATACACATCATGATTGCACTCAACAATGAGAATTTGTACCAGTATATGACACAACTTAATTCTCATTTTTTTTTTCCCATAGCCCTACCCACCCTACCACCTCCACCCCCTACATACATAAACTTTGGTTCCTTTCTTTTTTGTTATAATCTCATTATTTTTCCCCCTTCACCCCATTTTGCTTTGAGTATTTTCTATTTCATAATATATAACATACATTCTAGAACTCATTTACATCTTTATTTTCTCATATCAGAGAAAAGATAGGATATTTACACATCTGTGACCTATTTATTTCACTTATGAGGATGTCCTCAAGGTACGTCCATTTAAGTATAAATGACTCAAATTTATTATTTTTTATAGCAGAGTAATACTCCATTCTGTAGAAGAACCACAGCTTTTTTATCCAGTCTCCAGTTGATGGACATCTGGGTTGTTTCCAAGATTTAGCAATCACAAACTGAACTGCTATAAACATGAGTGCACATATGTCACTGAGATATGAATCTTTTAATTCTTTTTTGTATTTACCTAGCAGGGCAATGGCTGGGTCAAATGGGACCTCCAATCCTAGCTTTTTGAGGAATCTCCAAACTGATCTCCACAGAGGTTGTATGAATCCAACAGCCCACCCCCGCCCCCACCCCCCACCCCCCTGAGAAGGGTGCCTTCTTCTCTGAAGCCTCACCAGCATTTGTTGCTGGCTGATTCTAAGATAGCAGCCATTCTTTGTGGAGTGAGATGAAGTCTTAATGTTGTTTTCATTTTCATCTCTCGAATGACTAGTGATGTTGAACATTTCTTCATATGATTCTTAGCTACTTTTATTTCTTCCTCTGAAAAGGGTCTACTGGTGTTTTTTATTTCAATTCTTTTTTTTTTTTCTTCTTCAAATCTCTTTTCCCTTCCTTCCCTCACCCTCTCCTGATCTCCTGTTCCCCTTCCACATGAAACGGTTTTTCCTACTTCCTCTTTATCTATCTTCCATTTTACTCTTTATTTATACTTTGGGTTTCTCCCACAAGTAAAGCAATGCAATATTTAAATTTGTGGGCCTGATATATTTCATTTAAGATCACTGCCTCAAGTTACAACTATTTACCTAAAAATGCATTGAGCTTATCCTTCTCTATGACAAGGCAGTATTTCATTATACAAAAGTACTACATTTTCTTTATCCATCCATCTGTCAGAAATCTGGGCTGTTCTCAGGAGGTAGCTATTATAAATTGTGCTACAATAAACTTGAGTGTGCAGATATCACTGAGGGATGACAACTTTACCTCTTTTGAGAAGATACCTAGTAAGAAAATAGCTGGGTGAAACAAAACCTCTAATTTTAGTTTTTTGAGACATTTCCACACTGATTTCCAGAATGATTGCACCAGAGGATACTCACAGCAAAGATGAAGAAGCATTTCTTTTTCCCTACAACCTTACCAGCATTTCTTATTGATTGATTTCTCAATTGAATGAGATAAAATCTCAGTGTTGTTTTAATTTGCATTTTTGAATGAACAGTGATGTTGAGCATTTCATCATGTCCTCAATTTGTACTTCTCACCTGAGAAGTGTCTATTCATTTTAGATGCCCAGTTTTAGATTGATTCTTTAAATGTGCAGTGTCTTTTTGTTGTTATTGTTCTTTATATAGTCTACATATTGGTCTCCTCTAAAAAAAAATAGTTGTCAAAAAGTTTATCTGATTCTGTAGGTGTATCTTCTTCTGCTGGCAATTTCCTTTGCTATGCACAAGTTTGTTTTTTTTTTAATTTTATGTGATCCTACGTGGTTTTTTTCTTTGTAATATTTCATATAGAATCAAAGTTTTGTTCTAAGTCTTTGGCTACACCTTCATCTTCAAGAGTTTTGACTGTCCTATATTCCAGCAGAGTGTTCCCATTTTAATATTTAGATCTTTAATCTGTTTCGATTTTAGTTTAGTGCAAGGTGAAGATCTGAGATCAGATTCAATCTTTGGCACATTGAAAGCCAGTTTCCCTAACATCATTTGTTAAATAAGCTATATTGCCTTCATCAAAGTTCAGTGTGCAGCTGAGAAGACTGTGTATTGTTCTTAAGTAGAATACTGTAGATATCTGTTAAGGCCAAGTTTAAAAGTTTGGTTGAACTCTGCTATATCATTTTTGATTTTTTTGTCTAGTTGATCTGTCAGTTTGTAAGAAAGGACATCAGAAAATGGGAAAATATCCTGTTTCCAAACAGGCAGAACTGGTAGAGTGAAAATGACTGTACTTCCAAAACTATTACACAGATTTAATGCAATGACTATCAATAGTTCATGTGTTTGAATGTTGGGCTCAATTATGATATTAATTTGTTTATTTTTTTGTGTGGTTGATATCCCTTTGTGAGAGTAGGATACTGATGCTCATCTTTACAGCTGTATTGGTGTTTATATGATTTTTCATATCCATTCATATTTGATTTATGAAGCTGGGGTGTGCCAACATTTGATGTATATGTATTTATGATGATTTCTCTACCTGTTTAATTGTTTCCTTAACCAGTAAGTACTCACCCTTTTTGTCTCTTCTGATCTATCTTGTCTTGAAATTGACTTTTTCTGCAATTAGAGTAGCTAGTCCTGCTTTTTCTGGGTTCTAGTGTGAAGTATTGTTATCCATTTTTAAATTTTCTGTGTATGAATTTCTTTGGGGGTTAAATGTACTTCTTGTATATACCATATTGTTGAAACTTGTTTCTTGACCAATTGGCAGTTATAACATTATCTTTTTCCTACTATTGGTTCTTTTTCTTACTCATCTATTTAATTTCCCAGTAGATTAATTCTATTGGGATTCTTGGCAGTGTTACTTTGATTGTCTCTTTTTAGGAGAGCATGGGGAGATTTTTTGAGTGCTGCTTTAGTGATAATCAATTTTTAGGTGTTCTTTTCACAGAGATTTTCTTATGTTTACATTAATTTTAAAAGATGTTTTATGGGCTGGGGATTTAGCTCAGTGGTTCTGGCGCCTGTCTTGCAAGCACAAGGGCCCGGGTTCAATCCCCAGTAACCACACAATACTGGGTGTGGAGACTCACACCCAGCAGCAACCAGTACCACATACCACAGTGCCAGGCGTGGTGGCTCACGCCTGTAATTCCAGCACTCAGGAGGCAGAGGCAGGAGGATTGCTGTGATGTGAGTTTGAGGCCGAGCTCAGGGCCAGCCTGAACCACAAAGCAAGACCCTGTCTCAAAAAAAAAAAAAAAAAAAAAAAATTTTATAGAATACATTAATCTGAGTTGGAAGTTGTTCTCTTCAGAACTCAAAAGATTTTATTCCAAGCTCTCTTTGACTTTAGAATTTTCTGTAAGAAGTTTACTGTGATTTTCATCCTTTAATATTACATTTTTGTGTTGGATACCTGAAATATTGACAGATATCCTGGTGTTATTTTCTGATTTTCACTACGTGGGATTCTGTATGTCTCATTTTTTTTT
>PVIR01007555.1:0-60460 GCA_004026965.1 Petromus typicus | reverse complement strand
CAAACTTATCATTTTTTATGGCAGAGTAGTACTCCATTCTGTAGAAGAACCACAGCTTTTTTATCCAGTCTCCAGTTGATGGACACTTGGGTTGTTTCCAAGATGTAGCAATCATAAACTGGGCTGCTATAAACATGGGTGCACATATGTCACTGTGATAAGAGTCTTTTAATTCTTTTGTGTATATACCTAGCAGGGCAATGGCCGGGTCAAATGGGACCATCAATCCTAGCTTTTTGAGGATTCTCCAAACTGATCTCCACAGGGGTTGTACGAGTCTACGGTCCCACCAACAGTGGAGAAGGGTTCTTAAGGTTTTTTGAGACAGGGTCTCACTTTGTAGTTCAGGCTGGCCCTGAGCTCAGCCTCAAACTCACAACACAGCAATCCTCCTGCCTCTGCTTCCCGAGTGCTGGGATTACAGGCATGAGCCACCAGGCCCGGCACTGTGGTATGTGGTACTGGTTGGTGCTGGGGTGAACCTCCACGCCCAGTATTGTTATGTGGTTACCGGGGATCAAACCCGGGTCTTTGCGCTTGAAAGATAGGCGCCAGAACCACTGAGCTATATCCCTGGTCCCTAAAAAGATTATTTTTAATTGAAATATTTATTGGTACATTACATATACACATCGTGATTGCACTCAACAACTGACCAGGAATTTGGTACCAAGAATTTGTACCAGTATATAACACAACTTAAATCTCATTTTTTCCCATAGACCTACCCACCCACTCCCACCTCCTATATTCATAAACTTTGTTTCCTTTCTTTTTTGTTATAATCTCATTATTTTCCCCCTTCACCCTATTTCTCTTTGAGTATTTTCTATTTCACAATATATAACATACAATTCTAGAACTCATTTACATCTTTATTTTTCTCATACCAGAGAAAAGATGTGATATTTACCTATCTTACTAAAAAGAATATTATAACCTGAGCTATTTTAAAATCTGTTCTTAAGCACAGAAGAAAATTCAAAATACTAAAGATAAAAACATGAAAACAAAACCAAAAAAGTTACTGTTTTATCATAAAATTTTCTAATTTTTCTTTTATTGAAAGAGCTCTTAGACTATGTATGGATTATCTATTGCTCTATGACTTTGGTTTGTAGTAAAATTTAGCCAGTGCATAAAAGCAGAGCTCTGATAAATGTTGTAAGGGAAGTTTATTTAGACAGATGCTGTTTCACTTACTGTACCCTGCTTTATATAGATAAAGTGGCAGTATTCACAACAGATTTAGAGGCAAGATCTAATATATATTGATAGTGCAGTGATTGCCAAATCTATGAATTCATTTCAGGGGCCAATGACACAGTGATTGCTGCTATTGTCAAACTCAAATTATAGCTGAATGATACATCTAATTCTAACAATATAAAAAGAAAATGAATGTGCTTCTCTGGATTCTGTAGTGTACAAAAGAAAGGTGGATATTGTTCCACTGAAAACTCCACAGAGGAGAATAAAAGCTAACTTCAACTAGATGAGAATGGAGGACACTTACAGACAGGCAGAGGTCTCAATGATGATATAGTTTCATTTGCATAACCTCTGATTACTCATTTGGATTGTATATGAAATGATTGGGCATGTTAGGGAAACAAAATGAGATCGTCTGCGAAGCTGTATGCTTGCTGGAATTTTGAGAATAAATCTAAATGGAAATGCTAGTGGGTACACGTGATAACCCTGAGGAAAGCGATGTCACTCAGAGGACTGGGCCAGACAACAAGGACAGCTGTCTGTCAGCACAAGCCTGAGCTTTCCTGTTGCTCAATGGCTAACAGACATGAGAAATTCTACAACCACTTACATTTGTTTCGGGAATGAATGAAACTATCTGCTCTTTGTCCAGGGCTTTGGATCCTGAGGGGTGAATTATTTTCAGTAAAATTGGAATACCCTGGTCAATTGATGCTGATCTAAATCAAAAGTGAAGACTCCCTTGCTAAGAGAACAGGAGAGGAATGTAAAAAATCTTGTAAGGGCAAATACCAGAGGGTGAAACAAAGGCCAGCCGCCAGGGAAGAAGAAATTGGGAGAGGAGGTGAGTTCAGAGGTGATAATGAGAAAGCTGAGATGACTGGAAGACAGAGATGATAGTTGGGGATATCTGGAAGGGAATCTAGAAATTAATTTGTACAAAGAAGGCTGGATATCCTAGTCTGAATGACAACTGAGCAAATGGTGTGTTATTATTAGTGTATGCTTACATCAATTACAAAGGGATAGAATGGGATCATTAGAAAAAGTCAAAACAGTGGTCACGTAGAGGAGAATGGTAGACAGCATCCTGTTTCTTCACCTGAATGTAGTTACCCAGGATTTCTTTGCTCACGAGTCCCTGTGAAATCACACACACACACACACACACACACACACACACACACACACACACACACCACACACACACACACACACACACACACACACATATTTTGTCTATTCCTTTTGGATGGTATATTTCACAAGTGAAAAGGAAGGAAAGCACAGATCAGATGAGGGTATTAGGGAGAAAAGTAAGCACGGAAGGTCAGTGGTAGTTGTGTGGGTCTGAGGCAGGGAAAACATAATGTTTGTCTGACATGCCAAGGCCTCAGGACAAGGAGACACTTGAGCAAGGATTCAGAGTAGGTGAGGCAGTAAGCTACAAGAATTTCTGGAAGCAAATATTTCTAGCAAAAGGACACAGTACGTTAAAAGGTTTTGAGACCAGAACTTGTCACAATGTATTTTTCTTAGCATTACCATTGTCACTCACTAGTCACAACTGCCAGATTCTTAGTTTTCACTGGTGCTTTTGACTCCTCAGGGCTGCTGCACGTAAACGATATAGAAACTGTCTTTAATTGGTAGACAGCAGAGTAGGAGGAGGTGTGTTCCGTTCCAAGCCCCTACGTTTCTTCTTGTAATACTAATAAAATGCTGCATGAAACATAAAGTACATGTGAGGCGAGAAACTGGGAGTAAATATGTGCCTTTTCACTTTTCCAGCTTTATGAAAGAAGACAGAAAGAAGAGACAACAACTAGAAAAGCAAATGAAATATTAACTTCACATGGGACTCCCAGGAACATACTCAGGCTCAGTCTCTGTGACACCAAAATATTCAGTTAAAAGGTTTTAAAAAGCCAACCTGCAAGGTTCCATAGCTAAATAAGGAAGATTTCATTTTCCTTCCTTGTTTCTCTCCCTCCTCAATTTGAACAGTGTTCCTGTGCTTGGATATAAGCTTAATTAAACTCCTGTTTGGCCAACATTCAGAAAGAGGTATGAAGTCAGCTAAAATTCAGTCGCAAAAGGAAGGTCTGCAGAAGCCGTAAGGAGGTGGAGGGAAGATTTCACACATGGAGGCTGGTGTCAGCATCCTTGAGAAACCACATTGGGTGCGTCAGTATGAGATAGGAGGCTCCTCACAGCAACAAGAGATTTTGTTTTGTTATCACTGTGCAAGGCTCGGATGGGGGATGCTGGGTTCACCATAAAGTAAAGGCTGGTAGTCACTTATCAGATGAAGAAGAGATAGACAGGACAGGGTCAATGACATCTCAGATCACATACAGTGTGTTCCCTAAATGGATTTGGAAAATACATCAATACAAACAAGCATTCAACTGTATTTGAAAAAAAAAAATTGAAAGCACAAGGAAAATATTTAATGAAATAAATGTCTTTGGTGGAATAAAAGTATCTTCATTTTCTGGCTAATAAGACTTCTTCTATACTTACTGAAGTCTTGCTTTTCTTTATCTGTTGCGTCATTAATACCTTAATCCTTTTACATTATCCTTCAATCATTGCTAATTTCAGAAATGACATCTTAGTTGTGTATTTATGTTGGATACCCTTTTCCAGACCTTAATCCTCAGCAGCATTACAGCATTTAAAGAGCCCGACCATAATAGCATATTTGCATATGTATTGATATTCACTTCAAGGGATATTTTCCCCCATTTAGCCCTGGCTTATAAGGCAGGAGGTCCCGATTAAAGTAAATGACAGCTGAGCAAGAGGAATGATGAGAAATATAGGGTAGAGAAAAGAAACTTAAAAATGGGGAAAAATTACAAAGGTATTTTACCCTTTTAAGGGTCAGTTAAATCATTCATTGTACTGGTGTAGTTACTCCATTTTTGGAGACCTTCCCCTTATGCTCCTTAGGTTTTGCAAGCAACTCTGTACACACTCATGCAGCTGAACCCTTTTAGCAGCAACACTTGGTTCTGGGAGGAGCCCTGGGTGCTATTACCCCAGCGCCATCAAACACACTACACTATAATTTGTGCTGTGTATACCCATTTTGAAATGTGTCAGGAGTTGTAGTCAGTCATTCGAGCTTTTTTCATTTTGCTTGACAGCTGATTTAATATTTTTCAGGTATTCAGAATACCAACTTTCTCAACAAATTTTATTTTCTTGTTACTTGAGAACTAAATTGGTTGACTTGCTGTCAGATAAAACAAATTTTCCTATTTCTACCTCCTCTCATTTACATGGAATTACGAGTTTAGTAACAAAGAAAAAGAACCCAATCAGAAGCATCACTGGGCATAAACCTGCAGGGATTTCAAAAACCTGCTAGCCACAGGAAGCTCTCTATGACACGAATTTACTAAACATTTAACTGGAATTCTGATACCCAAAGAGACGATCTGGTGCAGCTGAAAACAACCCAAAGCAAGTGAATTTTTTCCATAGAACCTTTTGATTTTTAATACGTGAAAAAATCGGTGCTGATAGCCATATATCATCAAAAATCACCAGAGTAGAATGGATTTCATATTCTGTTATGTCTGGGAATGAAAAAACTTTGAAGACTGTAGGGCTCCTGATTTGGATATAACTTCACAAGCAAAGTTTCTGGCAGGTTGCTATTGGCAACCGGGAGCTTCCCCAAATGCAGCCCTTTGCTATGGTTAAGAAAGGCTAAGGTACTCACAGAAGTCAGGTAGGTCTAGTGTGTGATGTGCTGTTCTGCCTGGCCTTCTAATATTGTCAGACATATTATGTCTCCTGTCACTTTCCAGGGACTGGTTTTCTGCACAGTAGACACTAGCACCATTTTGGTGGGTACAATCGTTATTCTTGCAATTAGTTATGGGCACTACTAATTGCTTTCCTAATTACCTGCTTGTGAATGCCAATTATCTCCTTGCCCCCCAAGAAGCATATGCAATTGGCTAATTAGACCTCAAGTAGGCAACAAGAAACGTAATTAGCCATTTGAAAGAACAATTAGTTGTTCCACCAAGTTTGCACCCATAAAGGAAAGAAGCTTTGGTTTAATCTGGTTTAATTTATAACATAAAATGAAAGCTGAACATACCTTGAGGCTTTATAGAGGAAGATAAATGTTTGTAGAGGGTGGACATCTGGAATACACTACTCAAGTAGGGGAAGAAGAAATACCTTGCTTTAAAAGAGAGCACTACAATAGCCTACCACTTTAAAAATCAGTGAGATAAAAATTCAGAGTTAATTTTTATGAAGAATATGTATATATCCAAAGCCAAAGGGAAAGGGTTTGACTTAATATTTAGTATCAAATCAGAGGATGTGATTAATACACAGAGCTCCTGAGAAACATAGCTGTTATACACAAATGCAGAAGTTATTGTATTTTTTTTGTTAGGAATATGGAGTATTTCACATCTTCATGGAAAAATGTCACATATCTATATTTATTTCCTGGGGCTGCTATAACAAATTAACCCCACTTGGTGGCTTAAAACAATAAAACTTTATTTTTCTTACAATTCTGGAGGCTAGGATTTGAAATCTGTTTCACCAGGCAGAAGTTGAGGGGCTGGAAAGGTGCACTCTAGAGATTCTTGAGGAGAATCCATTCTTTGGCCGGTCTGCATGGCTCCATACCTGTGGTCACACTGATACTGCGGTCACACTTCTGTGGTCACACTGCCTCTTATTTCTGTTATCAAATTGTCCTTGCTTTGTTTTAAAAGGACACTGGTGGTTACATTTAGGGTCTCTCCAGCTAACAGGATGACGTTCCTTCTCAAGACCCTTAACCTAATCACAAATGCAGAGGCCCACTTTCCAAATAAAATAACATTCAAAGGTCCCAAGAGTTAGGATCTGAGTTCTTTTTGGAGGATGAGGAGTGTGAAGAGAAGTTTTAGTCAACAAGAAAACATAATAAAATAGGAGCTTGGAGAATGCTTTCATCATAATCTCAAGCAATGACATTTCAACTGGACTTTTACAATCTAATGAGATGGATTTTCTAAATATAATATCCCTAGCACAGGGATTGCTATGAAGCTAAGACAAGTAAACACTTACCAATCTATTGATGAGAGGAGCTGCATTAAATAAAAAGATATTATTTCTTGGGCCTTAAATTATGACAAATATTTTATAGGAGCAAATGAAGTAATAATATTCCTAAAATTCATGGTACCAAGTAGAAATAAAGTGATGAGTGTCAGTCTTAGTGTACTGGATGGGTTAAACTCAGCCCAATATTGGTATTGCAAATCTCCATTCTCAAGAGCCTAGAAAGTACAATGAATTTGCAGCTTTAGATATCATTCTTTTCTTAAAGAATGACCTTCAATTACAAATGAGGCACAGGCCTATTGAATACAGAGATGCTTCCAAAATCACCCACAGCATACACACTGACTTTGCCATTGACTGATATGTTAAAGTAATAAATCTCAGGCTCGGTAACCATGGCAGACCCTGTATTAAATATCAATTCATAGACTCAGTGAAAGAAACAATATTTTCTACTTGAGCAAGTAATTAACCATGACCAAAAATATTATTAGTGGCAGGAACACATATTAATTCAATGAACTAAAAACAATATTTTTCTGTTTCTGACCACAACTTAGCAAAATTTTGACCTACAAGCAAACATGTTCAGATTTCTCAAGATGTTTCCATTAATCTACTTGTCAGTTTAAAGGTGTAACATTTAAGAAACATCATTTGAAAACTAGTAGGGGATTGAATGAAGACAGTGACGCAAATGAATAAACTCACTACAGTGATATAACATTAGTGTTATGAATCAAAAAGAGGACGAGAAAGAAGCAGAGGTCCATAGCAAGTCACACTGGGTTGAAAAGTGTCCTCTTCTCCAGAGTCAGGTCCACCGGAACTTAAACATGACCTTACCCGAAATAGGAACTTTGCAGATATAATTAGTTAGGATTGAGTTCTGTTGGATTAGAATGGTTCTTAAATCCATTGAAGACATGCAAGGAAGAAGCATGTGTGGCAACGAAGGCAGGGATGGGAAGAACTACAAGCCAAAGGATGCTGAGAATAGCCAGGTTAAGCTGAGAAGAGGCAAGAATTCTCTCCTAGACCCGCTAAAGGAAACATGGCTGACATTCTAATTCCAGACGTCTGATCTCCAGGACTGTAGGGGCAATGTCTTTATTATTTTAAACCTCTATTTGTGGTAATTTGTTATAGTAGACCGAGGAAGCTGACGCAGGTTTGAGAACCAATGGTAACTGTAACAAATAACTATAACAAATACCTAAAAATGCACAAATGGCTTTTGAATCAGCTAGTGGAAAGAATTTTGAAGAACATGATTGCAACAGCCTAGACACCTTGAAAAAACTAGAGATGGAAATACAAGTGTATGAGAGGTTGCTCTGGTGAGGGTTCAGAAAGAACTGAGAAGAGCTTTCGAAAAATCTCTTATCATTTTAGGGAATACATATGTTTGAATAAACAGAATGTTGCTAGAAAGATGAACATTAGAAAGTCCTCTGATGAAGACTCATGAAAATTAGAGACACTGTTATTGGAAATTAAAGGAAAAGCAGTACTTGTTATAAATGGCAAAAAATATAACTGAATTGTATTCAATGAAATTGTGTTAGATGGAAGGCAGAACATGCAAGGAATGGGATAATTAGCTGAGGAAATTTCCAAGACAAGTATAAAAACTGGTCTGTTTTGTTTTGTTGTTTATAGAAAAATACAACAGGAAACAAAGCGAGGCACAAGCAGATAAGAAGGTACGAGTACATGACACTCTAGGAAAGGGTCAGAAGTTTTAAATAACAAAAGACAAGAAGTTGTGCTCCGGAGAGAACATAAAGGGGGTAGATAGACAACATTTTATTGAAAAAATTGGATATGAATCCAAGCAATGGATCTCAACAGAACACAACCAACAGATATGGAGTCATCTAGGAAGGAGCTTTGGAGGATCTTCTAGCATGATGAGATGGGCTTTGTGAATTACTTCGTGATTCTACAAGAGTTGAGAATTTTACATTGATAAAAAAACACTGGCAGCTCTACCAAAAGGAAAAGAAATAGGAGAGAATAAAGAAGAGCTAGGTGTGGAGCCATGGACACAAAGGCCAGAGATGGAATGAATGGCCAGAGAAGGAAAGGATGAATCTAGATGTGCCCGCAAATCCTCTTGTGTTCACAGGTGGGCTTTTGGAGCTGACTGGATCTAGGCAGTGATGATGAGCCACTTAGAGCTTATAGTAGTAACAAAAAACCAGCTGCAGCACCTGTGCCACAGGTTCACCACCACTGATCTGGAGTGTGATACTGGGAGTAAGAGTGAATGATAATGAATTAGTCCACTGACTGGTTTAGCACAGTTTTGGTTGTAGATGATCGGAAGGCCCACTCTGGATCTGGGTGGCACTACCCAAAAGGCTGATAATGGGGATGGAATACAAATGGAAGAAAGAAGACAGACATACCACTTGCTTGCTGCTGCAGATTTGCTGCTTTCTGCCTGCCCTACTAAGGACTGTTTCTCTTCTGCCATGTTTTATGCCATGCTGCCCTGCCTTAGAGCCAGTCGGCTATGGGAAGAAACCTCTACACACTGTGAGGTAAATTCACCTGTCCATCTTTAACTTGCAGGTGTTGAATATTTTGTCTCAAAAATAGAAAAAGTAACCAAGACAGGCACCAAATGTATGGGGTTTTCTCGGGTCGGTTTTGGACTTGTGTTTTTCCAATGATCTTCTTATTCCTTCCATTTTTCCCAAGCTATAATGAGACAGCCTAGGCCATATCTGTTGTACCAATGTGTTCTGGAAGTGGCTCATCATTTCTTATTTTGACATATCTGTAGCTAGAGGAAAACTTTGTTCCAGTGTACATTACACTCATCTCATCTATCCCTGCTTTAGATAATAATATTTGGAACTTTTTGTTCTAAAGTTGGAATTTAACTGAGAATTTGAATTCAGAATTAATAGAATTGGTTAAGATTATGTGGATTGTTGAACTGGGGCAAGTGTCTTCCACCTTTAGGATAAACATTATTAGTTCCTGGCAATCTAAGGGGGACTATACTTAGTTGACTACTGTCCACCACATCTCATGTCTACTCAATGCCTCAAAATGTGATCATACTTTGAATGAAGTCCTTTTCAGATATAGTTAAAATGAGGCCACACTGAATTAATGTGAACCTTATACAATCCAGTGACTGGTGTCTTTGTTAAAAGCCACATGAACACACATGGGGAGCAAGGCCATGCAAAGGTCAAGGGAAGACTGGAGTATGTAATTCCAAGCTAAGGAATACCAGCGATTACAGCACATACAAGAAACAAGCAGAGAGGAAGAGAACAGCTTCTCCCTCAAAGCCTTTGGAAGAAACCAACTCTGATCAAATTATAATTTTAGACCTCTGGTCCCCAGAATAAATTACTGTTGTTTTATGCTACTAAATTTGTTATAACTTGTAGCAGCAGCCACTGGAAAATAATGCAGACCTATCTTGCAACCAACTTATCACGAGACTTGTTCTTCACTGACATGACCCCTTTGTATAATATTTCACCTATAATAGTCTATGAATGTGAAGGCAGAGCTAAAATATTTTCCTATTTGAATCCACAGTGCCAAGAATCGTAGTTAGCACAATGAAAAGTCTTAAAAACTTGAGAAGTAATAGACTCCATATGTTGTGATTATATAGTTTTCTCTAGGTGTTATGTCACTGCATAAACTCAATTATTCCAGTTATTCAGAAAAGGAAATTAACATTCAGAGAAGTTAATCTTTTTTTTAGTTTACTAAAGAAGTAAGTGACAAAGGTGTATTTACAATATAGTTTTGACTCTAATATATAATGTCACATCTGTTTCCCATTAATAACTGAACTAAGGCTAGGCTAGAGATATAGCTCAGTGGCAAGGTATTCCCCTAACGTGCAATAGTCTCAAGTTTTGATCCTTAGCAGCAGGAAAACAAATCTGGGGTAAAGAATTTCCATTTATCTCTGCAAGTACTTCACTTACAAGAATCACATAAAGACTATGTTACAAGCCTAAGTAAAATAGTATTTGAAGGTTAAAACCCAAAGGTTACTTCAATAATATCTTACATTTGCAGGTACTTTTCAATTTACACATATTTTAATATTAATTACCATGTTAATATTCATAACAAACTCCTAGGAATCATTGCTCTGTTTTTCATAATGAGTCTGCTGCGGCAAATGGGGGTTAAATGCTATGTTCATGGTGATGTAGCAAGTAATTCTAAGGAACTTGAACCTGTTCCTTCGATTCCAAACCTGAACTTTTTATTAAACCACAGCTGAACTCTGTAGCTCTATGGATCTCGTCAGTTTAATTCAGAACTTTTAGGGGATTTTTTTCTCTTTACTACTGCACTTCATATACACTTGAATGTGTATGTGTGTGTTTAGTATTAAACAGGCTATGGGAATCCATATTTTCTACCTTTTCATAAACTACTGAGGAGGGATGTCAACTTGCCATCACCTCTCCAGAGCTATTAGATTTTAGATGTTCATAATTAACATTTTCATTGTCAGTGCTTAGGAAAAAACAACTTCATCCTTAGCAGTATCAGCCAAATCACCAAGTGCTTTTCACATTCTTAAATGGAGTGGCTAAAATATGGAAACTTCAGTTATACGAAGTTAGATCATGCGTCCCGATTAGAAAAACTGCCTCTAACAGTACACAGGATCAATTAACATGCCAGCCTTCTCCAGAATCTTCCATTCTCATCTTTTTAAAAAAGAGTGGAGTCAAAGGTTTGTTCTGAAAGAAAGCTTCTGGAAACCTTCCTATCAACTGTAACATTAAACCTTTTTATTAGGTATAATCATATTTTGATGAATGCTGTAATGTTAAAAGTAATCAGTCAAGAAATTTCACTATCAAGGATTATTGTTAAAGATTAAAAATCTGAAGGTCAGAGAAGTAAAATAATATTTTTCTGTGTCCTAAGAGGATGAGTAGTAGACTCAGGACTATGACAATTTCCCAGTTTCACCTTTGCAGCCCTTTCTCTTTCTCCATCAGGAAGAGTCACATTACAGGAGGAGCACTATCATTTCAGAGCTCCCGGCTGCAGCCAGGAGAATGGAATCAGATGACATGAGGAGGAGACCTCAAGAATGAACAGAATAGTGGATGGTGATTACATTAACATTTTGCTCTATTATTATTTTAAATGGGGCAACAGCCAACACTAGAGATGAAAATGTTAACTGAAGCTAAACAAGCGATCATTTTCCATTGTTTATTTCTTTGATCCAAAATTTAAATGAGATACTGAAAACATCCTTTGATGTGCCACCTGTCAGTCTCCAAGGAGCTTCATTAAATAAACCGTGAAGTAGTTGAGGCCCAAAGCAGATAAGATCTGCTAGACTTTGTATGTGTTCAGTTAGTATCAAGATACTTAAGCCATAGGCTTTCAGACCTATGAGTTTCAAAAGCAAAGTGATATTAACTTTAACCTTTTCAGGGATAATAACTTGCTATTTGTCAAAATATCTTAAAAATTTACATATATTCATGAATCAACAGGAATTACAGTTTAAGATATAAAAGCAACAGGATGAAAACCATAACTACCCAACCTAGATTTGAGCCAGTAGTGAAAGTTCGTTACTTTTATTTATTTTGGTGTAGTGGCAAGGTGTTGTTATTGAAAGGCAACCTATCGTCATAAAACTGCAAAAAAAGGTTAAATATTTTATAGCTCGATGAATTTTCAAGACATAAACAGACCTAAGTAACAATCACACCCATTAAGGGGAAAAAAAAGTGAAAAGAAAAAATTCCATTACCCTCTTATCTGCTTTCTTTTCTCCTCTAGTCATTCACCTCAGTCTCTCAGAGTACCTACACACTGACTTGTACTATCATAGCTTAGCTTTGTCTCTTGCTGAACTTTGAATTTATTGGTCACAGAATATGCATCTATTTAGTGTCAGAATATATGGTCAGTTCTGCAAAATGGTTGTACCAAAGCAATATATGAGAATCACATTTGTTCCATATCATTAAGATTTGATGATGCCTATTTTTTATTTTAAATATCCTTATGGGTATGTGACCAAGGTGTGTGGTGGTTTTGATTTTTTTTCCCTGATGACTGATGGAATTTATATAGGTGTTTATTGGCCAACTAAGTATTTCATAGTGGAATGTTTTCTTAAATGTTTTTATTCTCACACCTATTCAATATTTTAACTAATATAATTCATAATAGGTATTAATATTCAGTAGTATATAGTTTTGGGGGGATATTTGTGGTCTTCACATTTCTATAAATATTTTAGAATTATTTTGTCAATTTTTAAATACCTGTAGGATTTTTGTTTATATTATACTGAATCGATATTGAACTTGGGAAAATTGATACCATTATTATAATACTGAATTTTCTAATTCTTGAACATGGTATATATCATTCCTCTTACTAGTACACTTTGGTTTTCTTAATAATGTTTCTACTTTTCAGTGTAGAAATCTTTTATATTTTTTGCCTTATGCCATCTTTGATGTTATCATAAATGGAAAAAATTTAAAATTATATACTGTGTTGGTTGTCTTCCACCTGTTTCATTTCATAGCACATCTGACTTGAAAGGAAGTTTAGAGGCCTAAAGAAAATATCAAATGAGTGGTGGAAACATTTTTTTGGATACATATCCTAAGGATAGAGCCTTGGATGGTAGGATATAGCTTCCTGGAAGTTATTGAAAACTCTGTTTAGTTTCAAACATTTCCACTATAAGTTACCTATTCTCTGCACCTTATTTTTCTTGAATATAGCATGAGAAATATGTGATTCAATTACAGTATTATACTAGATATAAGTACATAAAGTACAGTAGCCACTGGTGTGTAATAAATGTCAGTTATTGCATTATTATTTTGTAGATTCACTGATGATGCTTTTTCAATATATTGTGTTATTGGGCCGGGGAGTTAGCTCAGTGGTTCTGGCACCTGTCTTGCAAGCACAAGGACCTGGGTTCGATCCCCGGTAACCACATAACAATACTGGGCGTGGAGACTCACGCCCAGCAGCAACCAGTACCACATACCACAGTGCCAGGCGTGGTGGCTCACGCCTGTAATCCCAGCACTTGGGAGGCAGAGGCAGGAGGATTGCTGTGATATGAGTTTGAGGCTGAGCTCAGGGCCAGCCTGAACCACAAAGTGAGACCCTGTTTCAAAAAAAACCTAAAAAAAAAACCCAAAAAAATATATATATATATAAATATATTATATATATATAATATATATATATAGTGTTATTTACTTTGATTCTTCCTCTTTGACTACATTCTCAACTATGTATTTTTAAAAAATATCAAGCATCACACTCTCAAATGTTTATTATTATGAATAATAATAATACTGACTGCTTCCCTAAACTCAAAGAGGTTAAACATAAAGCCTGGAAAAGAAGTCTATACTCATGTGGGCAAAATAAGGAGATTATTTTCCTATAAAGTGGTTAGTGCACTTGATTGTTAAATCGTTAAGATCAAAGGGACATTTACTGCAAAACAAAAACAAGCCTAAGATTTCTTCAGAAAAGATCACCCCTTTTCCATTATATATTTTGTGGGTTGGCACTTCCTATATGTTTTATACGAACACAGGAGGGATGCTGAAACAGAACATTACCATGTAAATGAAAAGTACTTCCTTAGCAAGTTAAGTTCTAATGTAAACTATTTTCTGATGTTTATATTTATTCATATATAAATACTTAATTAAGTTGCATTGATAGAATTTAGGGAAAAGTTAAAAAAGGATTCATCTACTATATTAAAATTAGCTTTCAAGTAGCATCCTTCCAACTGTACTTTTGGCAGGAGCTGCAAGGAGAGCAATTCAAGATGGAGTTCTGGCAGGTGCCCATGCTTGTACATATGCTAAGACTTGTAAATAATTATAAATAACAACTCCCACAAAACTACGATAATTATGCTAGCCTTAGTTACTACTTCTGGTTACTTTAACCAGAAGACTTCTCAATGTAGATCTCTACAGCAGAACTGCATTCACTCTCACACTCAGTATTGCTTGGACATTATCATTTTATCCATCCACTAGTAACTTGCCTTTAACATGTTCAAAATTGAACTGATGCCAAAATATTCTCTTTTATCATCTTGATTGTTTGTTTCATTTAAAAGCACCCTCAGACTTGCAGGTGCTTGAATCTGAGAGACTCCTGACATTGTTTTTACTTCCATGTTGTGGCCTAGCAAAGTGGAATAACAGGAACAAACCACCCTGGCTGGAGGCAACAAAAGGTGCACTGTAATAAGTTTAAGAACAACAATAAAACATGCTGAAAGTTGGTCTGCTTTTTATAATTCTTGTGCGTTTGTAATTCTAAGCAATGATCGTCTCCCACACACACTTTGGCAGACTTTGTTTTCCTTTGGCTCTCAACATTGAATCAGTTACAGTTTGTGTATGTACGTGCTTCCACCCTTTGAAATAGGTCTCTGGAGGGCCTCACTGCCTACTAGTCATTTTGCCTCTACATTTTTGTTCCTCCAATTTATTATTTGGAAAAGAATAGATTTCCACACTTAGCTAAATATTCAGGGTCTTGGTGGTCTGCCTCAGTCTCCATTCAAGTAATCTTTTCTCCATCCAGACAGCAATACAGCTGGAAAGAACGACATGATCTATTCTTTATTTTCATAACTTAGTTTGTAGCTTTCACAACTTGGTTTCCTTACTTTTACATTGCAGCTCTGTTCACATTTGATTCACTCTTCTTTATAGAACAGCTCACTATTACCTTCTGCCTGAATACTTATCATACTTTTTACATCAACTGCAAAAAAATTCTCTGCCGAATTCACATAGCATTTACCTTTTTTAGTCCTTTTCCCTGACATTAACGATTTTACAATTTGTCTTTTATAGGATTATTTTTTTCTTCCACATGCTGGCTGGTACACTCAACATTCAATAGAAAGTTCTTGTTACTGTTACTTGTAAGTTCCTCGAAGTTAGGGATAAATTCCTTTCACTAGGCCTTTAGCACCTATCATAGTACTAAATGAATATTTCTCAACATGAACAAGGTTGTAACATTCAGCTACCGCTTGTCAGCTAAATATTGTTTTCATTATCCTGTCCAAATTCTCAAAGAAAACCCTAACCTTGTACATTCTCTTTATTCAGTTGTGTTTTGCTTCCACCAAAACCACATTCCCCAAAAGATTCTTTCTTGTTTCAAAGGACTCAAAAAGGCATAGGAGATTCAAAAATGTTCATTTCAAAACTGTAATGAATGTTCTCCTCTTTTGAACTTTCAGTCTCATATTATCCATATTATTCATTTGATTCTTAAACATTTGCTTCTTTGTTGTATATTTTATATTTTTAATTCATGCATTGTTCTCTTTTCCAAGGGCTGTGTATTTCTTCTTAGTCATGCTGAAGTCTTTTGTGGGTGAGGGCCTTGTGTTGTGTTCCATTTTCTCTCTCCACAGCAACCAGCACAGGACAACTTATTGTTGAATGAACTATTTTGTTGAAAACAGCATGTTCAGCTAGAATTTTATACTGGAAAACTTCTTTACTGTAGTATAGTCGAGTAAAACTTAAATTTGGTAAAAAGCAATCTCCAAATACATCCCACATCATGGAATTTACACTAATTAATTTTCCTTAGCACTACAGAATCATTACTGAATTCATAGGTATATTGTATGAATACACTACATTGGTACCTCCCTTCAAGAACTTAATTTTTCCATGATTTTGAAAAAGATGGCCACATTTGTGTTTGTACAGGTCATGCTGTGGCCATGTTTGTCACCTGATGTAGAGTTTGCAAACAAAAAGAAAATTTGGTCATTTTGTGAACAAACTTGTTTGTAAATAAAAGCATGTGTGTACTGAAGTACCACTGTATTTTCAGAACAAGAACTTTACGTTTTTTGATATAACAAAATCACCACAAACTGAAATTAATAGTTTTAAAGTAGAAGAAACTTTAAAAGAATGAAAATTCATAATTTTATTTTGCTGTTACTAGGATATTGCTTGTACTTTTTGAATGTTTACTTGTTAAACACCTCACATACACTACTATTTCATTATGTCCACACTGTATAGTACAATAGGTATTATTACATTCCATTTTTACATTTCAAAATGAGAGCTTAATGATTTAAATTAATTTGGTCAAGTTCAAAGACACAGTATTGGAAGAATAGAGATTCAATTCTGGTTTATTGGGCCATAAATACTATATCAAAGTCTGCCTCATTTCCAGCTGTAGGATAGATTACTCCCCTTTCTTAAGCAAAAGTGTTTTTCTTTTTCTTTTTCTTTTTAAAGGTTTTTTTTGAGATAGGGTCTCACTTTGTAGTTCAGGCTGGCCCTGAGCTCAGCCTCAAACTCACATCACAGCAATCCTCCTGCCTCTGCCTCTGCCTCCCGAGTGCTGGGATTACAGGCGTGAGCCACCACTCCTGGCACTGTGGTATGTGGTACTGATTGCTTCTGGGGTTAGTCTCCATGCCCAGTATTGTTATGTGGTTACCAGGGATCAAACCCGAGTCCTTGCACTTGCAAGACAGGCGCCGGGACCACTGAGCTATATCCCCGACCCAAGCATAAGTGTTTTTCCAGCAACATTCCACTGTAAAAATGTTCAAGCATTCAGAAGAGTTGGAAAAGTTGTATCATAACAATTATGTGCCTATCACTTCAATTCTATAAATTTTAATATTTTGTTATATTTACTTTTTATATATTTTGATATATTTATATCACATATATTGTATATTTATTTTATCATATTATATTCATCATATATTTACTCTAACACCTCATATTTATCATTTATTGACTTTATCATGTATTTATCAATTTGTCCACTTACTAGTCTTTTTTTTTTTTTTTTTTTTTTTGAGACAGGGTCTCACTTTTGTAGTTCAGGATGGCCCTGAGCTCAGCCTTGAACTCACAGTAATCCTCCTGTCTCTGCCTCCCAAACGCTGGGATTATAGTCATGAGCCACCACGCCTAGCACTATGGTATGTGGTACTGATTGCTGGTGGGTGTAGTCTCCAGGGCCGGCATTGCTGTATGTAGTTACCATGGATCAAACTCAGGCCTTGTGTTTGCAAGGCAGGTGCCAGAACCACTGAGCTAAGTCCTCAGCCCCAGTCCATCTTTTTATGAGTTGTAAAGTTGATCATTTCATCACAAAACCATCACTATATATTATTAATCAATATTAATGCTTGTCTTAAGAATTTCAATTTGATCAGATTGTACTTTTTTTGAGAAAATACCATCAAAGATCAATTTCTCAGTATGGCAATTCAAATATTCAAACTTTACTATATATACATATGTGTGTATAGATAGGTATAGTTTTTATTCTATATCTATTTCATATAAAATGTGGTGCAATAGTCTGGTTCTCATTCTTCTTTAACTGAGACAGTCATTCTACTACCTATTAATTTTAAAGTGGCAGGTCCAAGTCTGAAGATTTTTGCTTTTCATACTGTTTTTGTTTGGTCTCTTTGACACTCATACACATAAAAACACACATACAGGCAAAAAAATTCAATGATGTCATGTCTTTTGTGATAGATAATGGTCAAGAATTGAAATGAAAGATTCTACATTCTAAATTTTTCCAATCTTTCTGATAATTATGTTCATATGTCCATTACGCCTTCTACCCGTTCCATGATAATTACTTACTTGCTTGTATTTGGAAATATTGTCATATTTAAGCCGATATTGGCCCTCTAAATTCTCCAGAGGGTGGTGGTAAAATTCCCACAGTGTTGAGATAACAGAGTGACCCACATTCTTCCTTATTGGGGATTCCCATCAGAAACTGGGTTTTCGGAAGTGCCTGTTATAACTGCAAAGACAGTTGTGAAGCTATCTGTAAGAGATACATTTTCAAAATGCTGCTACTGGTTTTACTTATCAGGATTCCCAGATAAGTGACCCACCTGTGGGTTTCTGCTCCAGCCCCACTGCCTGCTGGGACAGGGCACATCCCCTTATCATGCTCATTAAGGATTCCAGTGGGTAAATCTTTCATTACTTTTTCAACAAAATGCACCACAGAGGGCAAGCACAGCCACACAGCTGAATAGCACAGATTAGAGCAAACTGTGTTGTCTTCTATATTTTTGTGATTTCCCGCAAAAATCATACAAGAAAAAAGTTCGCATTTTGAGTATTTATTCTTAGTGGCTAGAAGGCCTCCATCAGATTCAGCAGGGATGGCTACCCAAGTGCAAACTTCAGGACTCCACTGAGGATCAGCTACGTTAAAAAATCTCGAGGGACTGGACCTGAGAATTCTTATTTTAATAAGCGATTCCCTAGTGATTCAGATGCACATTAAGATCTGAGAATCACTGATGTAGAACAGCAACGTGCTGAGAGACACAAAGAGAGAAAGAGAAATCACAGTTATAATTTGATAACATACAGTTAGTCAAATCTCACTGGAGTCAAAATCAGGGGGATAAGGAAAGTGTTTGAAATGATGAATTAACCAAGTAAAAGAAGTGACCCTAACACTAAAGAGTAAATTTTCTTTTCATACTTTAAAATGATTTGAATTATTCATTAGAAAAACATGCAGTACTTTCAAACCCATTTAATTTCCATTAACTTCTGGGTAGTTGTTTGTTATATTAATTTTTAAGTTTTTGGGAGATAGCTGAGAAATTTCAATAAATTTATCTGTTTATGTTCAATAAATTTATATGTTTATGAAATGAAAAGGACTACAGTAAATGAAGAAGAATATCTCATCTGTATTATAAACAGAATCTACTTTGGCATATTCAATAATAGTGAATATTCAATCAATGACTACGTTATTAAGCATCTACTTTGTTTAATACCCTACTAGATTCTATAGACAACTGTAGAGAAATATAAGATATTTTAACCAGTTTCTCAGAATATTATGGACTTTTAGAGAAAAGAAATATAAAATAAAGAAGTCTGTGTGTTTTGTAAATGATACAAAATAGTATGGAAAACAAGGATAGAATTATAGCTGCTATGGTTAGGAATGGATTCACACAAATTTGAGCTAAATCTTTGAGATTGGTAGAATTTTTAGGAAAGAAAGAAAACGTTTAGGGCTGAGAGATTAGCAACAGCATGGCACAAAGGCAGGGGCAAGACCTCATGTGGTAAAGAACACAAGTTTGCCCTAAAGTTTGCAGTGGGAGATAAGGTTGAAAAGTGTAAGTGGCGTTTGACTTCAGAGGCATTTGAATGCCAGCCTACGGAATTTGAACTTTAGCAGGTTCTGGTGAGCACTTTGAAAGGTCTGGATTAAGAGAGTGATTGAACAGCGTGATCAAATGACATTTTATATCTCTAGGAAGATGGACTAGATGAAATAAACCTTTATTTAGAGAAAGTGCTTGATTTTGAACAACCTAATAGGATTCTAGTTATCTCATCTATTCACTAGTATGTTCACTAAAATTTGGCATGTACCTATTGTCTACCAGTGATGGTTCAATGTTGTCTTTATTGTGAGGTAAGGCCTGCTTGTAATGTTTACTTGGAAAGGCACATGTACGAGTTTAATGTCACTGTTCTATGAGCCAAGGATGTCATATTCATTCTGACATTGAGAAAAGGCCCATCATTGTATTTCCCATCTAAAATAATACGAGGAAATGTCTAAACAAAAGATGAAGCCTGAGGATGTCTTCTGCCTTCTAAAATTCTCTATTCTTTGATATCGCGGCTCCTTGCTCCCACAAATTCTTATTTAATCACTGCAGCAAGTGCAAGTCTCTGATGCATGGGATCTGTAGCTTTGGCAGGGCATGGAGGGCATCTCGTCTCTGAGGATCTCTTCCAAGATGACTCACTCAGACACTGACTAAGGGAATGCTGGCCACCAGCCAGAACTGTAAGTAGGGCCTTTATTCTCTCATATGAGGGCCTTTATATCTCATATGAGATATTCTCATATGGGTCACTTCACACGAGCTTACTTACAATAATGGCAAGTTGGTTTCAAGAGCATATATTCCAAGTTAGGAGAGGGAGCTGCTAGTCTTGGAGCCTGAGCCCCCAAATGGCTATGTATCTGCTGTTTTCTATCAATCAAGTGGTCACAGAAACTACTTAGATTCAGGAAGGGGGAGCCTTGGTCACATCTCTTTGCAGAAAGGGTGTCAAAATCTTTGCATCTATCTTTAATCTACCAAGAATGTAAAATTATTTAATAATTTTATTATTTATTTATTTATTTTATATGGTTATGAAAGCTTCTTCCCTTTCTATCAGGTTACATTTTTCCAGGAAGGCAAAAATGACACTTCTATAGTCATATGTAATTTCTAGCTACAGATACTCTGTATAAAGATCAACATGTGCTTTATATACCTGGAGGGGGTAGAGAATGACTTTAATACTGAGTTTACTTGCAATGTAACATACTACTTACACTTGAACTCTCTCATTTGTTTTGAAGATGTATTATCTTGCATATATTATTAAACTTGGTAACTAACTAGATCATAAACTAATTGTGCCACCAGGAAAGGAGACAGCCTGTAACACTGCCTAAATGTTACCTCTGGTTACTATCCTTCCTTCATAAAAAGGTGTTTGACTTTTATGTAGGTTCCTGTGTTCCATCTTCTTAAAAGTTTGTCTTAAACAAGATCTTGTACTGACTCCTATAGATTTTGTACATATTTTGAAGTTCACATAAGGATACTTGTCTTTTTAAGTTCAAATACTATATTTTTTGTGTTTTGTTGAATGGTTTTGTTTTTAACCATAAGTATATGGTGGGCTATAACTGAAAAGTTAGGAAATCTTTAAAAATCTAGTCCAGAAGAATGAGTAAGCTGGCCACAGTGGTATATGCCTGCAAGCCCAGCATTTAGAAAGCTGAACAGGAGGATCTCCATCAATTCAAGGCCAGCTTGGGCTACATCCTGAGTTCAAGGCCAGCCTGAACTACATAGACAGATCCTGTCTCAGATTAGAAGCAAGAAAACAAACAAAAATAAAACAATCTAACCCTATACAAAGGTAGTTACTAGGTAAAGATATTCTGATTAAAGAGAAAATATTGTTTCTAAGATCAAAGTGATCTATTTATAGTGAAAAATTTTGTATACAATAAATTTAATTTTAAAAATAAATAGTATTATTTGTTTCTCTTTTTAAAAAAGGATATTATTTTTTAAATACAGGCAAGTATTAAAAGGCTGATTCAATACTTTATGAAAGTAATTGTTCTAATTTATATGTCATAAAATGAGAAATTAAAGCTTTGTTTTAAAAGGAAATATTTACAGGTCTCCATTTCAGGAATATGCATTTAGAACTGCATTAGACATAATGTAATTTGTCTCTACATATGACATCTTAAAGTAACTTTTAATGGTCAACTCTAATCAAAAGCAAACTTTTTATCTCTAAAATGTAATGTTGAAGTTAACAGCTGATCATTCAAAACCTCAGTCCCATCATTCAGTTCTGAGTTGTTTGATGACTATTAGTCAACAGCATAAAAATGCTATTCTTTCATTTAAATTCTGTGCAAGCCTGTGGGATAGAATTAAGGGGAAGAAAAGACAGTCTTATGTAGAAAGAATGACTTCATTTGCTCCAGACATAACTGAGTAAAATCTAAAAAGGAGAAGCTATGAAGGAGAGAGGAGGAGGAGAGAGAATATGAATTATGAATCCCAGAGTCTTTTGTGAGTGGAGACATTAACACTATACTAATTATAGGGATGTGTCAACAAAAGATAGAGAAAGAAAATTTAACAGAAGAAACCAAAAGCACTTTACTGTTTAATCAGAATAATGTCAAAACACTTAGGACGGAAATTAATATTGGCTTAAAGAGAAAAAAAATGCTAAAACTTGAACTATAATATGGATCTTTTCTATTAAGAGATGAGTTTCATAGATTTGATGGTCAAGTTTTTTATAGGCTTTTTCCCTTATTCCCTGGGAGCCTGGGGTACCTTTCTCTAAACTACCCTAGATTGTGTGATTTGTGTGTGTGTGTGTGTGTGTGTGTGTGTGTGTGTGTGTGTATGGCTAGATAAATTTTTAAAAATATGTAAAAAGGTTACATTTGGTGATTCTGAAAGCCTAAAGGGAAAGAAATGCACTTAGGTACAGTATTGGGGCATAGAATTGAGAGTACATAAGTCAAAATATTTGGCAATTTTTAAGGAAAAACTTTAGTGAACTCGGTTTAGAATTTACCACTTGCACTACTATAATGAAGGCAATGAGGTCTCAGTCCATGTGACATGCACAGATACGCAAGATGCCCCAGCCAGGCTGAATGTGCTGCTGAAGTTCTCCATGTTGAAATTCTTACTAATTTTTAATTTAAAAATCCCAATATTTATATTTTATACTATGATAATATAGCTACTCATCAGTGAAATGATTATAACTGTTCTATATTCTATGTATTGATAGTGATATATACTTTAGTAAATATTAGCAAGAATGGAGAGTTGGAAGGGTTAAGCAATATAGTGATGTTTTTTAAACTTCACTCTTTCATAGTGCTGGAATTTGAACTCAGGGCCATAACCACACTAGGAAAGTGTTTTAACACTGTTCTACATCCCCAGTACCTGTACCTCACTTTTCTAATGCTTGGTCTTTCCAAAATAATTTTCTTGTGCTCCCTTTGTATTGGACAGGGAAGGAAAATATGTTATGGGAAGATTTTAATTCCTCTGGGCATGTGAATTTCAAAGGTAACTAGTGAACACACATGATACAGACATTTAAAGGGAATAAATCGCTAATAGTGGACATTCAGGAATCCATTCAGGAAATGGATTTTTCAGTAATGGATGTTTCTCTCCTTTCTTTCCTATACAGGATACATATGACTTAATATTTGAGCTAGGAAATATTAAAAACAGCCATGCATCCTGTTCCTCTATCCTGCTCTGATTTCATTTTCTATAGCGAAGTCCTTCTTTTCCAGCTTCCCCACAAGAGTTTTCTTTACTAACTTTTTAAAAATATTCTTTCTAGCTCTTTTCATAAAGGGATGACAAGAAAACGTTGTCTCTCCAATCAAATACCAATTGAAACTGCTTGTTGGCTGTGGTTGATTTTTACCTCAGTCACTGGCCACAATTTCCAAAATAATTTCCCTTTATGTTCTTTTATATTATTCTCCAATCTGTCCTCTCTTTAGCATTATGAATCTCAATGCATCTGAATCATGCAGGTCTGATTTAGCCTGCAAAAATGTCAGTCAAAGCAAGCAAGATGTACTCTTTGGCCTTGAGTGCGCTGAGCTGCTATGAATCACAGGTTTAGTTTTGGCCAAATGAAAAGCAATTTCACTGAAAAAAAAAATCTGTGGAGATGCTTATAGACTTTAGCTCATAGGGAAAATGTACTAATGCTTCCCAGGGAAAAGGAAATATTCAATGTCTTACGCCATTAGAAAAATGGGTCAGCATTTACTGCATTTGCTTTTAATTAAAATCTTGTCTTTTCTGAGCTTCACCAAGCAGGTGTTAACCAGTAGGCTATTAAACTGTTTCTTCCAGTAGACATGTCATTATGATAGATATTTACTAAGATTCATTTTCTTTTCCAAGGAGGGGCAATTCAATAAGATCCAGGGAGGAAGAATTAGGTAATTAGTTTTCAAAATATTGAGCAACATATTCTCTGTAATCCTACTTAAGCACCAAGGACAGTATAAAAAAGGCATTGTGAATATTGTAATCAATAATTTTTAAGTTTCTGTTTTCAGCCAAGGATTTCTCAAAAATTGCTAAATTTCTTCTTCACCTTGTAAAATTAAAATTCTACAAATTACAAGCTTTGTTCTATTAGTGTCGCACTTCATCTCTAGCCATTGAACACCTGTAACGGCCAAAGGGGCCTTCATTTGTTATGAGGACTGTCTATCCTGACTGGTAAAGTGCAGTTTAAGACATTGTTCAATATGTGCAGTCCACACTAGCCTTCAGCTAACCCAGGGTTCCTCTAAACAATGGCTATTCAGTGCAGAGGCAGCTAGATTAAGCTGTCTGAAATATCCCATAATGCTTTTTTTTAATCCCAGATTGTTCTTGTTCTGAACAATTTTTGTGATATAGAAAAGCATTGTAAATGAGTAAGCATTTCAGATGACATTTCAGATCAGCTGATTATAGTCAAATTGAGCGTCCCAATCAAGTCATCGAGTTTCTAAGCTGATTTACTGCATCTCTGATCCTTCATGTTTTTAACTATTTGGATGAGACAGAAACTCTTATGTGATTTTTCTCATGTAAGTATTTTTTTAAAAAAGAAAGCAGAGAAAATAGTGAGGCTGGTGTATTAGATTCACAGTTCTCTTAAAACATAATAAAAAGGGCATTTTCTAAAAATTGTGAAATAACATAAACTAACAAGTTTAAGAAACAGATAAAGAAGAAGCCTTCTATAAATGCTAGCTGCATCCATAACTTTGTGGAAGTTATTTAAAATTGATTGTTCTGATGTTTCTTTGGAAAATGTAGAAAGTAATGATGTCTCTTATCACAATGGTAGGGTAATTTGGATAATAAATTTTTTCTGTTATTAACTGTATGCTTTAAATTCTATAACATGTGCCTTCCTAAAAGTTAATATCTTATAATGATAGAACTTTTGTATTTTAAGCAAATTATTTTAATACATATTATTCATTTTGAAGTAGGTATAAACATTAAAGGGTGTGACAGACATTCTAAAAGCATCTGCCCTGTACACCAGAGGTACATTCTTGACTGTTTTGCATAATATTTTTCCATGTGTTATACATACTGACACATGTATAATGAAAAAAATCCATTAATAATTTTAAAGACCAAGATGAACAAAGGAAATCATAATGTATTTCACATGGTTTAAAACTTTATGTAAACTCGTCAATTCATGTTACCAGAAAGAACTTATAGTACTTTTTCCTCAAGGTTTGAAGCCAACCATTTAAAATTTGAATTTAGTTCTTGTTTTTAAAATAACTGTTTTTTAAATGATTTCAAATATGCAATTTTCTTGGCTTAAACTTTTGCATATAAAAATAATAAACTTTTAAACTTAAAATTTGTTGGAATATCTATGGCTCAACATCTTTGACATATTCTGATTTGAAACAGACTAATATTTATTTTGAGTAAGTTTAATAAGGTAAATTTCTCATTGATCAATTAAAATTATTTTCCTTCTTTTAAAAACAGCTCAGAAAACACTTGGTATATAAAACTAGACAATTATTTTAAAACTACTGATTACACAGCTTTAAGTTTTATGATCATATTTAAATTATCTCTACTTTTTTTTTTGCTTTATTTGCCATTTTTTGCTTGTGGCAACATCTTGAATGTGAACTATGAATTTTATATGATTCATCCTTAAGTAGAAATTTAATGTGAAAGTTGCTATTGATGTGTTTATTAGATGACATGAATTTTTGTGTTTCCTTGAAGAATTTCTCTGGAATTTTTCAATCAAAACCAAACCAAACCAGTACAATATAACTTAGATCTAGGTTTTGTGTACCCTGAAAATGCATGAAATTTTGTAGTCCCTTAAAATATATAAAATTAAGAATGCATTATTAAGCAGCAAATTTGGAAGAGACCTATGCAATTGAAAGGCCTTTAGGCCTTTGGTTCTAAGTCAATTCACTTCCAAGAGGTTCTTTACTTATTTTTCTTGCACTTATTTTTCTTTAAAGAAGAAGCAGGTGCTAGATTCTTTCCTATTGCTCAAAGACACCTACAAGGAAACCTAGAGCTAAGATACTATGTTGGGCAGTGAGAATAAGAATAATATCCACTGACTCCTGAGTGCTTGTGTTATGTGCTAGTCCTTTCTAAGAAACGATGGATGTAATGATACAGAGCTTAATAGTGAGATAATGCATACTGCAGATGTCTTCTGAGGAAAATAAAGTGCTTTGTGTTCTTTTGCTGATTTTCATAGGATCACAACAAATATTAAGAATCTAAATTTAACAGAACAATGTCATAATTATCTTAATTTTAACATTAAATGAAATAATTCTAAATTATAAGATAAAATGGATTAAATTTTTAAAAAACACAAAAATTTTCCTTTAAAGTGCAGTTAGGAGGGATAAATATGGACTTGATAATGTCAAATGTTGTAAATAAGATAGAAAAATTTAGGATAGTCATGTTTCAGAATTGCCGCTGACAAGAAAAACACTGTATTGATGCCTGTTGTCTTTTAATCAAACAGGCAGTACAAGGATGGTCCTTGGGGTACTCATCTGTTCCTTGAAATAAGAAAATAAAATTAAATTTAAAAATCATAAAATTGCACTGTGTAGGGCCTTCGTATAAGGCCTTCTTAATTTCAAAGTGATATAAATAAGTAAATTTATGAAGCATAAAACATCTACTCCTAAAGCAAGCAAATAAGAGGTATTTAGTATCTCCAATAATTGCAGAGATTATAATATTAATAGTAGTAAAAATTACTACTCTATAACGACGATGGACTTTTATATATGTTCTAGTTCTCATAACACTTAGCAAAAATCATGCTACTCTCCCCAGTCTGAATGCGGAAATGTGGTAATGCAATATATATAATGACATTAGGCATTTTATAAAGTAAAAACATTTGGAAAGAGTAGGAAAAAGGACAGGTTTTGCAGAAAGCAAGTATGACACATTATGGTATTCAAGACATCATTCAATTGACTGTTGAATATACTATATGTCTTAGGTAAAAACTAGAGGAAAATGAACCCTTGGTTACAAAATGAATTATTTGAAATAGCCATAACAATTTTCAAACCACTCAGCATTAAAATTATGGCCGAATTCCATCCAGAATGACAGTCTTCAGTGAGAGTTCTGTCCTAGAATCCTATCAGCAGAGCAAACAGTTCCTTGATCAGACAATTCTGACGTGTGATCAGAATTCAGACCCACTACGATAGAGTAAGTGAAGTAAAACACAGACGTTAATTGGAATAAGATGACTCTAGGCTAAAATATCAGGCAAAGCAGAACATGCAGTAAGGGTAAGATACAGAACTTGAAAGATGGTGCTGGCTAAGTAAAGAACAGTTGAAGAAAATTCTAAGAAAATATGAGATGGAAGAATGAGCTTTGTGTATAAAAACAAGGTGTTGGAAAAAAGAATTGATAAGGGTGTTATGGAGTGCTAATGAAAAATAACTGGACTTGATAGGGCAGCCAAGAGCTTAGTGTTGTTGGCTTATGGTGAGGTAAGGGACTGACAAAGGTGGGGCTGTCTACAATGAGTCTGGGTACTCAGGGCAGATTCCATGGGACAGAGGCACAGACCAGGCAGACACTGTGGTTTTCTGGCCCCATGACTGGATTAATAATGGTACTGACAAAAATGGGCTGTTGGGAGATAGAGGCAGTGATTGAAGATAATGTTGTTTAATGTAGAATGAATGAATGATTAATCTGGAAAATGCACGTTTATGAGCAGAATTTCACTGTAATGATTGAAGGACATAGAGTTGAAGATATGGAAAGGGTACAAAATGCCTATGTTTAATAAATGAGTGAGGACAGTTTGAGGTGATTGCAAAATCACTGAGAAGAGAAACTGAACACTCATCAGATAAAGCAGTGGGTCATAAAAGCTTCATAATAATTATTGTATGCTCTTGCAATTGTGAGAGGCTTTTCAGTCTAAAAAACAATTCTCTCAATAACTCAGTGATGTGGAGAGAACAAATGTTATTATCCACAGTTTTCAGATGAGTAAATTGCAGCTCCGGGTTTATGTGACTTCCCCAAGGTAACACAACTAGTAATTAGGAGAAGCTGCACTGAATCCAAGTCGTTGACTCCAAATTTTGTTCATTAATCAAAGCCAACTTGTATAATTTTGGAGATGAGTGAGCCCATACATATATAATAGCCTGAGGATGAAAAAGTTATTTATTAAACTTCGATATTCTAACAAAGGAAAATAAGAGCAAAGTGTACTTTCTCCATTGATTATGGCCTATATATCTTACTTTGCTCCTTTAGCAGACCCTGTATAAAGTATCTCTGTATTCGAACATAAAATTCCCCCAAACACGGGCAAGTAGATAGAAAAGAAGGTGGCTGAAAGATGAAATTGGAATAATGCCTAATTATCATTTTCCCTGCTTCCTTTCTATATTTGTGCAATCTGAACATCAATAGACATTTAATATTTAATAAAATATTTCAAAATTTTCCTTAAAGTATCTTAATGCTATAGAAGTTTAAAAATCAATGTCTAAATGCACACACATAAAAGGCACATTTTGTTAATTTATTAACAATGAAACATGATGCAAAAGTTTACTTAAAAATATCTTATTCAGAAGAAGTCTGAAGTGAAGTGGCAAAAAAGTCCCAGGACATCATCATGCTGAATTTAAAGACCATGAATACAGAAATTTCAATTACATTTTTAGTGCTGAACTTACAGAGTCTAGGACAGTACCTCATGCATTGTTGGAAATCATCCTTTTTGAATTAAAGAGTTAGTGAACAAATATACTGTCTGCTTACTCTTTTTCTTTTAATTTATTCCCTATAATACCACCCGAGGGCTTTTCCCAAAGCAAAAATTATTTGTACCTATAAATCTTTACTTTTTCAAATATTGTCCTCTCTTTGAAATGATTATTCCACCTCTCATAATCATAATTAGATCATAATTAGTTCATTTTTTTTCACTTTGCATAGAATGTGAATACATCTTTATTATGTCATGTGCGTAAGTGTCTGTCTTTGCCTTATAGATCAGGAATTTCAGGAGACCTGACTAATTATCTGTCTTTACATTTCAAGGCTTAACATAACTGGGCCAAAAATAATTGCTAAAATATTTTAGTGATGAATATATGACTGGATAGATAATGTATGGATGAACTCTAATCTTTGAGATAAAGTTATAGGTTTAAAATGCATATGCAAATAAAAAGCTAACTCTCACTGATAAATATTTCAGGATATTCTATTTATTGCTTGATAATTTCTATTAAAACCAGTATCAGTTATTTAAATTTTCATAAGAAACTTTATCCAATATTAGCAAGTACCATAAAAAGAAAAGAGAAAAATTTAATATAATGCCTGTATGTGTTAAACATTAGCAATTTTAAAGGCTTAATTTTCATTTAAGTTTGAGGAAGAATATTTCAATTATGTTAAAGAAGGGTAAATATATTTCAATAGAGTTAGAAAAATGATAAGCATTAATTTTCTACACACTAAGCAAATTTTAAAATAATGATGTTGGGGAATAATTACTTTAATGATTAAAGTCCTTAATGATTTAAATTCTGATTTTTAAAAGATGTTTAATTTCAGATCACTGTGGTTTCTTCTCACAATAAAATGAATATTCTATAAATTTATCTTTACTCCTAAACTGTATTATCTAGGAAATAAAAAGTTTTCTACTTTCAATTAATTGGTCTCTTCTATTTGTTTTGAGCCATTATGGATGAGGTCATGGTAATTCTAGCAAATCTGTTTAAAAGGGGAATGGGCAAAATAAGAATCAAGATGTGTCAGGTACTGATACAAACCCTCAATGTTGAATGTGACCACAATGTGTATATAAAAGGTACCAATAAAATCAATTACAAAATAAAGAATAGGCAGTGTTTTTAAAGAAATCACTGTAGCCAAAAGCAATAAAACTAGGAATAGTGATATACCTTCTAATAATGTTCAAAAGAGGAAGGAAGAAGGAAAAGTAGTTCTTCAAAATCCCATTTTCTGGGAAACAAAGGTCCTTCTGTGAGAATCAGGACATGTCTCCTTGAAGTTTGGGCATGAGGGCGGCTTACATGGTGTAAGGCTCAAAAAGCTTTGGTGAAAAAAAAGAAAAAAAAAAAAAGCTTTGGTGAACAAAGAATGCTGCCATTGGCTCGCTTCTTCCATACATAATTTGGATACCCTCTCATTATTATTGCCTTAGATGCTTAAAAGATAAAGCTTTGCTGGGAGAAGGAGAAAAATGCCTTCTGGAGGAGGGTCCTTGAGAAATGTCCTCAGAAAAGTGCATTGTTGGTGCTGGCCATTTAGCTCAGTGGCACCACACCTGCCTTGCAAGCACCAGGTCCTAAGTTAGATATCAGGTACAAAAAAAAAAAAAAAAAAAAAAACAAGCAGAAGAAGAAAAATGAAATTGTGCATTGTTGTGTTTTCAGTTCAATCAAAGCATTAGGTGAGAGATTTCATGTATTTTAGTGCACTTAATCCTGGTGTCAAATTTGAGCTAGTCATTACTGAATCTATTTTTATTTAAGGTTTAAAAAAGTGCAAAAAGTTGAATTCACCTATTCAAGTCAAACACCATACTAGACAAAAAGCTAGGAGTTCTATACAAGCCTATATGATGGCAAAGTTTATTTTAATATGCCACTTTCAAACATACAAAACAAAACAAAACAAAAGTGCTGTCCCACACACCAGCAAAACCACCACCAAGTGTGTTTTCTTTGGATTTTCCCTTTTAAGTTGTTTCAGATCCTATTTGGAAGTAGCTAAGAATATAATACTAATGAAAAAAATCCCAATGCATTCAAAAAGGACATTGCCTTTCAATCCTATTTGCCCAAACGTGAACGAAATTGTTAGGAATACTTAGCAGGGAAAAATTACTTAGGACTTTTGGTCATATCAAGACACGCATGTGGAGGAGTAGGTAGTGAGTACACTCAGGTGCACAGCACGAGTGAGAGTGCATCCTCATGTTCTACCCACCTCACCCCAAGTCTCTGTGTCTTCCCACCTCCCAGATTGCTCCACTAGGAGATTCAAAGGATGGGGATGCACAGACAAACTTATAAAGTATAATTACTGTCTTCTTTAATATATATTTTAATATTATTTGAAATCATTTTTAAGCATTTCATATAATATATTGCTATAACAGAAGAAAAGTTTCTCTAATGAACCAGCTTTTTGCTATCATTTTCAGCTTTCTTTTGATAATGTGCATTGATTTTCTTAAAAAGAGCTCCAACGGCTCAGTCTTTGAAACTCTACCTCAAATAGGTCAGAGTCTTACTTCCCCAGTTGTGTTGTACAGCATGAAAGGCTGGCTGGGTTTTCTCAGGACTTTCCTCCTCAGGGGACCTCCCATGGATCATTTCTTTTAGTGAAAAAAGAATCCATTGACTAAGCCTATCCTAAAGCTAACAAACTGAGCTTTCTGTGGGGAAATTGAGTGCAGCTATTGATCAGTCTGCTGGCGTTAAAAATACAACAAACTATACCTTGTCTGATTTACTCTTGAATTACTGGTCATTTTTATGCTTTTTCTGATGGTACTTACTACTTGATAATCTTTCAGACAAGTGAGACAAAAGTATCAACCACTATCTTCTTTATTTTTTACTGTTACCTAGAATATATATATATATATGTAATTACTTTGTATATATTATATATAGATATTTCTTATACTTACAACTAATAAACTATTCTGATAAAAAGTATATCTTTTGTTTCAAGAGAAACGTTTTTAAATTCAGTGCCTGAATTATACTAATGATGACCAACATATTTATTTTTACCTTAATCTAACATAATAAGAAGTTAAGGTATGCCCAAATAAATGATGTTATAAAACCCTAAGTTATTATATTCAGTGTTTAAAAATGGCCTATGCATACTATTTAAGGGTGTTTAAATTAGATGCAAGTTTTTTTCTTTAAAATTCAGTCTTAAGACAAAATACAAAATTGTAAACATTTTTATTCATACATTGTTTTGAAGAAATAATTTTTTTTGAGACCGAGTCTTACTTTTGTAGTTCAGCCTGGCCCTGAGCTCAGGCTTGAAATCACAGCAGTCCTCCTACCTCTGCCTCCAGAGTGCTGGGATTACAGGTGTGAGCCATGCCCTGGCACTGTAGAATGTGATTCTGATTGCTCGTAGGTGTGAGTCTCCATGCCCAGCATTGTTGTATGTGGCTACCATGGATCAAATCCAGGTCCTTGCCCGTGCAAGACAAGTACTGGAACCACTGAGCTAAATCCCTGGCTTGAAGAAATAAAATTTCATGTCGTCACAGGAGAAAAATTTCACAGGATGATATTATGTAAAAAATAAAAATATTTTTTTCTCTCCTAGCATCTATAGGTGCAACTAGAGATTGTACAAAACACCCTACAGAATTTCCCTTTCTCAATAATGCATCTCCAGCCCACTGTATCAGGTGTGCCAAATTAAGGAACCCTGGTTTATATATTAAAGGGAAGTTAAAGCAGGAAATTATCTAAAACCCCAATTTTCTCAAGACAGAACACATTCTATTTAACTATCCAGACTTCCTTTGTCTGCATAGACAATAGTGTATAATGAACCACAATTTCCAGAATGGAAATCTTTATCTCTGAGATAAAGATACTGTAAATCCTATATTAGCAAGCCATTATAATAATCAAATGGAACATTTTAAAACTATAATACTTTATAAATTTATTGCTATTGGTACTATACATGAAAAATTCCTATAAAAAGCAGAATTTATAGTTGCATGCATTCTCTTAGTAATGTACAAAAACAAGTTTATGTATTTTAAAATCTATATAAAATCAGATTAAAATATAAGTGTTTATAGTTCGAGAGAAAATTTTATTACTGATAATATGTCACAAACAGTATCAATTACAACCCGGGCATCTCAGTTCATATCACAAGCACAGGTGTTATTATTTCTAACCTCTAGATGGAGAGACTGAGCTGCAAGTAAACTAATTCACTTACTATCACAGCACTGTGAAAAGTCAGAGGCTGTCTCCTTGATTTGTTCTTGACCCTTCACCACTCTCTTTCCAAATAGTGTGAAAGTAGAACACAACTGTTTAGTTTATTAAAGGGCTGGGAATATCTTGTTCTTAGGGAATTTCATTGTTAAAGCAAATTAAATTAAATGGGCAACCTCAATACACTTTTCTAAAAAGATAACTATATTCTTAGTGAAGACTCCTAATCCATAAGCCAAGTATCCATGAGATGCAGGTTATGAAGAAAAGTCTTGGAATTCTTCTTTGTATCAAGTATTATTCAAAAATTAAATAAGCAATGATCCCTGCTTATATAAGCACCATTGGTATTAAAATGCATGTACCAATATTAGGATAATTAATAGACAAGTTTATTTTTAAAGCACCACTAATTTTATTCCAGCTGTAAACAATTGTTTTTGAGCTGAATATCATTACTTTTCACTTTTACTAACATTAATGAAATAAAACTAATACAGTTAAAGAATCTCTGCAAGAAAAATAAATTGAGTTTGTTGTTACTGAACAGTAAAATCTTGAATATCACACATGAGTAAATAATTATTCACATATATCACTTACATAATTAAAGATTATTAATATATTTAGAAGTTACTAATTAAATTAGTTTAATGTCCCAAGATCTATGGCTGTCTGTGGTAGATCTCTCTCATCCAAGTCAGGGCAGGTTATAATATGGAGCAGGCATCCACCCCCACGACTGACCACAATGTACTTGGAGCTGGACTGAAGCCTACGTGACTCACAGAAGTGAGCGCATCGGGCGGTGCACAGGTGAGCATCCCTCCCCCTTTGCCAACATGGCTGCAGCTGAGACTTAAGTCTTAAATCCTGGTCTGTGAAGCTGCAAGATGATCAGGTTTTTTCTCTATTTATTGAGTTTATTGATACATTTTACATAAACATTATGATCACATTCAGCTTAAAAGTTTCTACCTGTACATGACATATCTTGATTCTCATTTTCCGCTTCCCCTGCCCACTCTACTATACCAACCCCTATATATATATAAGCTTTGTTTCTATTTTCTCTTACTATCAAATTTTTTCTTTCCTTTCTTTATTTTCCCCTATTCCCTTTCCTTTTCCCTTTGAACACTTTCTTCTTATTTCACAACATCTATCATACATTCTGGACCTCATTTACATCTTTATTTTCTCATACTAGAGAAACAATATGGTATTTATACATCTGTGTCTCATTTACTTCATGTATGTGTATGTCCTCAAGGTATGTAGATGTTTTTTAGCTATTTTAATGTACTCTTTTTACTAATATCAGATGTGATAAAAATATAATAAAAGTTTAAATTTTAAGAAATGACAGCAAAAGACACATCGCCATTATTTTCTCTCATAATACCTCTCCCCACCTGACTTGCTTTGAACACACTTATTGCATCATTCTTGCCCCTTTGTCAAGCAGTGCTGGAAGCCTTCTCTCATGACTATCTTTAATTACACTGTGCTATGGTTGGCGCCTAGATGTCCCCCCAAAGCCTCATGTGGTGGCTGAATCTAGAATGTATGATGCTGGGATTAAAGGTGTATGGTTACTAAACCAGATTGGTTTGGACCTGCCCTAATCCTGATAGTATGAATGAGATAAAAGGGTAAGACGCTGGTAAACTCTCCTTACTTTTGTAGTCTTCCTGCATCATGAACTGCTGCCCCTTGGCCACTTGCCTTGAAGACAGCTGATTGTGGACTGAAACCTCTGTGAACTGTGAATCAAATCAACCTTCCCTCATTAACTCTGGGTAATAACACACTATCGTGGCTGTCTCAATGTCCTAAAATATATTTGTATTTTATAAATGAAACTTCTGATTCTGGATGGAATGTGTATTTTCAGAATTAAAAAAGTGCTGCCTGTGGTAGCTGACATAATGCTATATAATCAATGGGTTCACTTAAGTCATCAGTGCGTTCCCTTTGATGACAGATTAAGTAAATATGAGAGCAGACAGAACAAACATTATGAACATTATACAGAATATTGTAGGAAAGACTGAAAATTGGTTACACTCTAGAGCAAGTAATATGGATGGAAGTGCCTATTAAGAAACATATTTACAAAGAAATTGAGGAAAATGTTTATATTAATTATGTGATGAATAAAAAATAATATATAAGGAGAATTAAAGTCAAAATTGTCTTCACAGTTTTGCAGAGGCTGAAAGAGTTCCAGTCCTTTGAAAATAGCTCAAATGAGAAAAATACCCATTTAAATGTGTAAAGAAAATAATCTAAAGAAAACAAGAAGAAACTACAATCCATAACATTCTACAACAGAGACAAAAATATGTGGCTGATCTCTAGCATGAATCAAGTGAATTCTAAATGTGATAAACTGGGTGGCTTTAACCTTTCTTAATTCTGTAAAATAGATTTATTGCTCAGCATAGGTAAGAGTGTACCTGCATTGCTGGCACTGCAAAGATGTGTTTCTCTGTTAAACTATACCCAGAAAAACGGAAGCACAACACTATATATTCATTACTTACAGGGTTTGTCAAGATTGGCCCTGTGCTCAGGGACTACAAATGGCAGAGAACTTCAAAATTTGTATGTTGAAACCTAATCATTCACATGTTGGTATTAAGAAAGTGAAGACTTTGGGAGATGATTAGCTATGGGGCAAGCATCTTCACAAACAAGATTTTGTATCTGATGGTTTATATCTAGATGTTTCCCCAAAGCCTCATTATGTTCATAGGGGAGGCTTAGGAAAGTGATGGGATTACTGAAGAGGGAAGACTGATCCTAGCTGTGGGTAGTACTAATCTATAGCTTTGCAACCTGGGTGGAATAGCAAGGGCAAGAAGAAAGTTTTGCTGTTTCCTGCCTTCTATACTGCAAACCATTTGCTCCTGTGCTGTCTCCTGACATGCCACCCTGCTTTACAGCCAGCCAACTATGGACTCAAACCTCAAAAACCTGTGAGCTAAAATAAACTTTTTATCCTTTAACTTGTGGATGTCAGGTATTTTGTCCTAGCCATAAGAAAGTAACTGAGTGTCCTTATAAAAGGGGAAAGAGGGTGCAGTCCTCCTACCACGTTTGCACAGAGTAGAAGACTATGAGAAATAAATTTCTGCTGTTTATAAAAAAAACCCTCTTGTTTATAGTATTTTTGTTATAGCAGCTAGAATGTACTAAGACAGCTCTCAATGACAGCCTGTCTCCTCTGATGTTATGATCCCTGCTGGTGATTTTCACTGGTTCCTCTTTCCTCTCCAGGCCAAAATCAGAAAAAGGGGAATGTCTAACACAGCTGCAAAGCATAATACAATATTTGAATCATATTCAGTATACTTTCACCATACTTAAAGTCAGTCCTCAGAATAAGAATTTGCTGCTCCTTAAAATAATCTTAAGCCATCCCTAGTATCTGATCCAGTCTTGTTGCTTGCAAGATGGAGCCGATATTTTGATTCCCTTCTTTCTCAAAAAAGATGCAGTGGAAGGAAATAAGGAAACATGATTTCAGATATTCAGAAGAGGCACTATAGAAACTGATGGTGTTCTTGCTGTAAGTAAAAGATAATGGAATCATCAACATAGTAGCAGTTTAGGAGAATGAGTAGAAATGAATTTGAACCCAAGCCTGTTCTTAATAGAGTGTGATATGATACAGCAGGAAAAGGCTGCAGGCTGTATTTCCACTCCTTTCTGTCTCTGATAACTCTGCCCGTCTTCAAAGTGAACACACTCCCCTATTGCTCATTCAGGCTGTCATGTTTTTCACAGTCTCATCTGCCTTAAAACTGAAATTCGCATTTTAACAGCATTGTCTTTACATTACTGCTAGCCATGGAATGTCTTGTGAAGAGCACAACACTAGTTAATTTGACCCTGTATCTTTGGTAATGGACGCTGTCAGGCATACAATAAACTACAGATTCTCACACTTGTCCTGAAACATGTTAAGGTTACTTCTCTCATTACTGTAGTTTGTTATAGGCAACCCCACCATAGTCCTCATTTCTCACATCTGAGTAATCTCAATTTGCTCACAGTCTTCTTGTAAGAGTAGCAAAAATTAGAGTTTCTAATGATGTAAAGTTTCCTTTTCCTTATTTTTAAATTCTTAATTAAAATCGGCTATACACTGCAGTTGAGCTTTCCAGTGAGAAAAAATTAGATGAGTATTATAATAAGAATTAAAAAGTAGGCTTAGGATTATAACCAAAATATAATTTTAAGAATATAGTAAATTAAAAAAATCAAATGGGCAATTTTGTTACCCTAAGTGGCAACTTCCATTAAGTGAAGACTGTAGTTTTTATAATTAATGTCTACACTGTGCTTTCTAAAATAAACCATACACACAATATGCTAATAAAATAAAACAACCTCATTTAATGAACTTTTATTCTCATTCAGGTGTTATGGTTCCCACTGCATCCTGTATAAACACCTGGAATAATGCACCTAGCAAATACTTCACATGTCAATAGGCAAAAGCAAGAAACTACTAAAACCTTGGAGACTAATACCAGAATTTAATTTTTAAACTTTAAACATTTAAAAATAATTACTCTCAGCCCTAATAAATCCAGAGCTCTGAGATTCAATTAAAATTTAATCATTTGATGCCTGAAATTTGCCTCAAAATAATCACTAGAAGGGTTGAGGGAAGAGAAGATACAGATGAAACAACACTGGCTGCAAGTCAACAATTGTGGAGGATAAGAAATATAATTCACTGCTTAAAATTTTCTATTATAGATGTTAAAAATTAATCTTTGATATTAATATTTTATTGCTTATTCAATGGAGTCATTTCACTTAAGAGGGTCTCATAGGAAGCTAGAAAAATGCAAGTATTTATTTTATAAAGATACTTTTTAAAGTTATATTGTGGACTGCTCTTTTATAAGCAAATATATCTCCTGGCTCTTAACTCTATGACGTGGTTGTGCAGTGTCCCCTTAAGGTCCATGTGTCAAAGGCTTTGTCCCCAGGGTGGTGTTACTTCTACATGGAGGAATGGGAGGTGTAGCCTCCTGCAAAGTCCTTAGATCACTGGGCCATGCTCTTAAAAAGGAATTTTCTAAGGCCCTCTTGGTCGTTTTTGTGCAATCTTATGGTTCTCACAAGAAAACTTTTATAAAAGGAGCAGGCTGGCTTTGCCTACTCTTTCTCTCTGCTCAGGTTGGAAAAGTGACTGCTGACATCCACACAGCACTACCATCACACGCAGCCATCCACTGTTTTTATCAAAGGCCAAACCTGCCCAGTTGTGGAACCTCTACAACTGTGAGCTAAGTAAATCTTTTCTTTTCATGGTATCTCAGACACTTTGGTTTAATACAGAGCCAGCTACTCTTACCTTTAGTTTATAGTACTCTTCAATTAATAAATATGAATATAAGCCTAGAGAAATTTATTATTTGAAGATGTACATAACTATACATAAATAACCATGACCCATTTATATTGGAAAGCAATAAAGTTATTCTCAAAAACAGATACAAGAATGAGACACTATTGTACATCATTAAATTGACCAAAAATCCAACAATAACACTTTGTGCTGATGAGAACGTGAAGTAATTGAAGCTCTTATATGGCAGAGGGGAATACACTCACATGGTGAATACATTTTGGGAAATTGTTAAGCCCAATTTTACCATTTGATCACCAAATCCTGCTCTTTTTTGCCCGAAAGAAATAAAAACGTATTTCTTTAAAGAGACTAGTACGCAGATGTTAATAGCTTTATTTATAATAACTCCATATTGGAAATAATACAGATCTCCCTTACCTAATGATAAGGCAAGTTGTGGTACAGTTATCTATACAATGAAATAAACTCAGTAATCAAACTATTGATATATGCAGAAAACCATAAGGAAACTTTCTAGGGTGATGATTACATTTATATCTAGTTTGAGGTTGTCACTATGAATGTACACCTTTGTAGAACTCATGGAATATGAAAGCATTCTTATTAAGATAATATATTATCCATATTTTTCAATATGTTTATAATTAAGATATAATATTCTGATTAGAAGAAATTAACACAATTTCAAAACTAAAACTGATGCTCTAGTAATTATATCACCTTAACATTTCATGACTCCCTAAAAAAATAGTTTCAGTCACGTTTTTCTTTATGTTTGATTAAAAACAACTGATGCAGTTGTCTGCACACACATCTTATTCAATATAAAAAGACACAAGAATAATATTTTTAATCAAACATTAAGAACAGGGTTCAAATGCTGATCCAACTATAAAAATGTTTTTTATTATTTTCTGCACCAAAATTAAAATTCTTCAACTAATCGAGATATTCTTGGATCACATGAGTCTTCAGATGTGCCATTATATGCATCAATTGCTAACTAGACTGAGATTAAAAAAGAAGCCATCGTAGCAGGAAAATGGAATAACTTAAGAGGAAAGGTAATTAATGTCATACATGGCAGCAGATTCTAAGATTTTCTGGACCACCAGCTTTGCCTTAAACATTTTGTGAAGTCTGTAATGCTTAGCATAGTGCTTTATATATTATTTTGAAAGCTTATTGTTGTTGAATAAATAAGGTCATCAAAATTTAATGTGGTTTTAGTAAAATGTTATCTGGAACTGCATGAAATTCAATTTATACATACAAAATTATTCTGTTTTGCAATTGTACTTTCTAAAAATACTCAGAATTCCCCTAAATGTACTAATGTCAAACTATATCACTTCAAAGAAAGATTGTAGAGACCACAATGTGCAACATTCAAATTGCTAAGTGATTCTCCTGATGGTACACTATAAGACAAAAAGTTCTGCAGATTCAATGATATGCAGTATTCATCCACATCTACTCATGTTGAATACAGACTCACAACACTTTTCCTCTAGAATGCATCTTCCTTTAAGTCAGGGACACTATGGGTACATTCTAATAAATTCAAGTTGAATAAATTTGCAAAACTGAATGAACAGAACAAACATTAACCTCATTGAGAAGAATCAGTAACTAAGGTAAATAAGGCAGTATTAACTAATTTATAACTCAAACCTACTGAAGATTTTAAACACTGAATTTTCTCCACATTCTTAAATGAACTGTTTCATGAGGGTAGAAAATGTGCTTCTGTATTAATCTATATCCTCAATGCTTCGAGTGCAGAGATACATGGGAATTGTTAGGAGAGCAAACAGACAACAAACTGACAATTTACTCACCTCTCCACTCTGTGAGCTATTCTTACTACCTGTCTCAGACACTTGTCCTCATCATCAACCCTCTGGCTCCTATGTCCAGTTTTAAATGAGGCTCTTATATTAGTGTCCTAGCTTCGTTCATTAGCTTCATTAACCTCATCAGTTTCCTTCTCTTACCAGTCTCTAACTCTATGTAAACACTGCTATGTGCTATCCTTCTGGCTTTAGTTTGAAAGGCACTAAAAAGCAAAGCAATCATCCTCACCCAAGTTCACACTCTCTAAATTCCTTTATGTTTCTCAGTTGCAAAGCAATCCTTTATGTCATCTTAAGTGAGTGCTCCTCATTCATTTTTCATGTATTCATCCATTCTTTTTTCCCAAACTTGAGAAGTAGTTGAGTTATACAACATAGGCAAGTTCTTGATGGTCACTGGACTAAAACAACAAAGAGAGAATCAAGGGCAGGAGTGAAACAGTTGAGTGTATGGATGTTTGATAGGGTGGAGTTAATGGCACAAAATGGAAGGAAGTAGTATTCCTGGGTCTTGAGTGCTGGAATCTCCTTCTGGAGGTGAGAAGATAGATCGGATGACACAAGAGCAAAAAGTAGTAAGGTTTTACATTTATTAAAGGTAGGAAAGGAAACTCAGCAGAGTGAATTCAGGGCAAATAAAAGTAGGAAAAAGGTACTCTCAACAGTCTGAAAGTGGACTACTGTGAAAGAAATATCTGGCGCTGAGCTCAGTAGTCGCTGTCCTTTCCTATCTCCAAGTCCTTGGGCTGAGGTCACAATGTCAAAAACTTCCTGGAGCTGCCCTGAGAATAGGAGCCAGCACTCTCTGACCGGATCCACATGGAAGGCTCCAGGCACTGTTCTAAGCAGGTGTCCTAGAACTTCGTATTTAGCAGGTCAGGCTCTCTGCCCCAGGTGGTTTGCCACGCCCTAATCTCCTACCACAGTAGTGAGATAGAAAGAAATGTACCAGTCACTATAAGGTATGTTATATCCTATAACATTATACAGAGGAGTTTGACTTTTTTTTAAATTTTTGCTATAAAAGATAGGGAGTCAATGGGGAATTTGAATATGAGTAGATCTTCATGTAAGAAAGATCAGTTTTTGATAGTAATGTGGAAAATGGCTAAGAGTAAGATAAAGGAAGGGAGGATCAGGAAATAGGAGGATAAAGGTTTGGAATACAGAAGTAGTCAGAATGAAATGATGGATTTCAAATATAATCAGTACAGAACAGATAGGACACAATGATTGGAGAAAAAATAGAGAACAGAGTAGGGTATATCTTGGATAATGACCAGTGTCTGGTTCTAACTATCACAGGATTTAAAATAAATGTTATCTTTTCTAATGTTCTTGTGCTTTAACCTATATACTCAGTGCACATTTTGTAGGGGATCTTACTTCTGATATTGCCATTAAATAATAAAAATGATCACAGTATCAAAGTTAAATTCTCATCACATGAAACTACTCAAAATTTCCTTTAATATTTACCCATCATTTTATTCTTTCTCGCCTTTTCAGGGTTGATCCATACATTTGTTTCCTCCATCCTTTTCTGATTTCACCTCTACCATAACACACACTTTTTTCACCTTCTGTATTTCTTCTCTGTAGGTGATGTTCAAGTCTTGCTAAGCATGGTGCACTGCACTACAGTACAGTAGCTCCTATAGGAAGACTCTAGGACATTGCTCACAATGTCTGCCATGTGCATAGAATGCCCTGAATGACTAGCTCAGCTCGCCTGAACATCACCCCCAGGTCCTGACTCTCCAGGCCTCGGCCAATAGACGGGTTACCTATAAAGCTTTTTCCTATGCCTGCCCCCAGCTACCTGTATATAAGCTATGCTCCTGCTCAATAAAAATGGAAGTATTCTCTGAAATCATCCCTGGAGTCTGTGTCCTGACTCGGTGTTTCACCCTCTCTGTCTGGGTCAAGATACCAGCCCATAGCCAAAAACACTTAAACCACCATCTTATTTCCTTCCTTCCTTCCAACTTTCCTTCCTTCCTTCCTTTAGCATTATCAGTTTAAAAATGATTCTTTATCTTGTTGCTTCCACTTTTTTATCTTTAATTCAGCCTCCTTTATTATATTTTGTTCACTGAATAAAAATTACTTCTTCAAAAGTCATAACTCATCAGGCCATACCTACAAGGCCAGATACTCTGGAAGCTGAAGCAGGAAAACTATAAGTTTGAGGAGAGATCTAGAAAACATAGCAAGATCTTATTTCAAGGTTTAAAAATAAAATAAAATGGGGACCGGGGATTTAGCTGAAGTGCAAGGACTCAGGTTCAATCCCAGGTAACCACATACTACAGTGTTGGGCATGGAGACTCACACCCACCAGCAATCAGTACCATATACCACAAGGCCAGGCATGGTGGTTCACACCTAAAATCCCAGCACTTGGGAGGCAGAGGCAGGAGGATTACTGTGGTTTGAGAATGAACTCAGGGCCAGCCTGAATTATAAAAGTGAGATCCTGTCTCAAAAAATAAACAAATAAAATGCACTAGGGCTGCAGCTCAAACAGAGACCCTAGGCTCAACCCCAGGACCTACGAGAAAAAAAGAAAAATGTCATCAACAATTAACAGATACTGTCTCTTTTTTGTGCTACAAAACAGAGGACATCTTTTACATCTTCATTTTCTTGGAATGTCCTCTGCCTTAATTTGAATGGTCCTCCAACATCTCCATGAGCTTCTATATCTGTTCTTTCTCATTCCATCATTTTTAGTCTTTCTTTCCTTTCATACATCTTATTCTACCAATGTTTCTGAATTCCACCTTTAATTATTTACTAATTCAAGTATACATGAGTTCATGTGTGTATGAGGAATTCTCCTTTCACACTCTACCTCAGACTCTAACCTGATATTCAGTTATCTAATGTACAGTTTATGCCTTCATAGTTTTCAGTAATATTTGCTCCGTTACATTTTGACAACCACTACGTCAGGACATAGCTTCCCAGCTTCTTTCCCTATTGTTATTATGCTTCAATCAAATTGTTACTATAAAATATTTCACATATAATTTTTGTAATGAAAATCCTAAAACTCATCTGCTTAAAATTCTTTTGTGTGGTACTTAGTAGTCTGTTAAGATTCATCTCAACAAGGCACTCCTATATTTTCTACCTTAACTCCTGCAATTGCTTCTTCGTTCAGTTTATTATGCCTTTTTCTTTTTTTAGACAGGGTTTCCCTTTGTGTTCAGGCTGGCCCTTGGCTCAGCATGAACTCATAGCAATCGTCCTGCTCTCTGCCCCTGAAGTGTTGGGATTACAAGCCTGAGCCACCACGCCCAGCACTGTGGTATCTGCTACTGATTGCTGGTGGGCGTGAGTCTCCACGCTAGACATTGTTGTATGTGGTTACCGGGGATCAAACCCGAGCACTGGAGCTTGCAAGACAGGTGCCAGAACCACTGAGCTAAATCTCCAGCCTTATTCTGCCTTTTCACTGTTTCACACACATACAACAGCTTCTGATGTCTTTTGCTCATATCCTTCCAATTCAGCATGCTTCTTTACTCACGCCCCATCCCAATCCTATTCTTCTGACATAGTTGCTAATGTTTTGCCTATTTTGAAAGACCGAGATCATCCATTACAATTGTTCATGGAACACTTAGCAATTCATTAAGTATTAAAATTCCCTTTTCCTCTTGTGTTTATTTTCTTTTCAATATTAATTATATTAGACATTTTATTTAGCTTTAAAATTTCTAATTTCTCTTGTTAGTCCATCGGTACCTGGAAGATATAGAAAACATCTTTTCCTTAACTATTTTGTGTACTTCTTTACACACACTAAATTTGACAAATGTTTGTTGGTTCATCATTCACAGTTCACAGTGATTCTAAGGATGAATTTCAAGTATGAAATATGTAACAATAAAATTTATTTTTTACTTATTTTTAAGATATGTTGAGATGGAAGAAGAAATAAATAGTAACTCACAAAAATTGAACCTCAACCTTGCACAAGTGGTATTTAGTCTGCCCAACTTTTATAGGCTATTAGTGGATAACCTACAGCCTTCCTTCATGAACAGAAGTGAAAAAGGCAACTCATAAATAGGAAAGGAATGATAAGATGTAAATACAAACAATGGTCTTTAGTGTGAAAAGTGTAGGAAGTACCACTCTTGGTGAAAAATAAAATCCTTATTGAAGTAGATTTTCAGGTGCAATAGCTTAAATTTTGACATAGTTGCTATTTATATTTTCTAAGAAAGTTAAGTATGAGAACATATGAAAATATTTAACTAAAGTACATATGAAATATCTAGCTCCATGTTTCTTATACCTCACATTTTACTTCTTAAAGTTTCTGTTTGGTTTTATAGAATTTTTGCAGTCAGTTATTATATTGATATAAACCTGATATCTACTAATACTAATAATACTATAAATCATACTTGCAATGGTTTATATATGAAGCACAAATTACATCAATCAATAGCAAATTTAGTATAAAAACAGTAGTGTTAGGGAATAATAGCTTAATGAAATGTGGAATAAAAATAAGAACATAATTACTAAAGCATAATAAAAGCTTTAAAGAGAATTTAAAGCATTAATAAAAGGAACCAAAATACAAGTTTTTTGTGTTGTTACTGAAAAATATTTCTTCAAAATTAGCAATTTTTTTATCTTTTGTTTCTCCTACTATTTTAAAAGAATCAACTTTGTTATACTCCCAGGATATCTTACTTGTATGTATTCTTTTTTTGTTAGTATATGTTTGTGATACATGATCATTACACTTATCTTGGGGCATTGATACATGTCATGCTGCAACTGGATCATTTTTCTTTTCTCTTCCACTGCTTGCCCTTCCTTTTCTTTCCTTTCTCAGATCCCTCTCCATCTCTGCAGAGTCTTATTTTCTATGATCTCTCTTTTATTTTGCTTTTTAAATTATTGATATCTGCATCTCACATATTAAACACTATATGATATTTAATCTTCTGTGTCTGATTTATTTCACTTAGTATTATGGTTTCAGGTCCATTCATTTTTGTACAAATGACTAAAATTTATCCTTATTTATGATTACATAATATACATTCAAGTTTTCTTTATCTGTATAATCTGTCATATGATGAGCATATAGGCCCCCTTCTATGACTTATCCAGTGTGTGTTGTGAAGCTATGAACATGAGTATGCATAAATCACTGTGATATGATGGCTTTACCTGTTTTAGGGAGATGTCCAGAGAATGTAGAGATGGATCAAATGGAGTTCCTACTTTTAGTTTTTTGAGGAATCTCTGTACTGGCTTCCAAAGTGGTTGTACTAGTTTACTTTCCTACTAACAGTATGGAAGGGTTCGCTATTTATTGTTTCTGAGTCCTTAATAATGGTTATTCTTACTAAAAAAAACGGTAAAATCTTACTGTTATTTTGATTTGCACTTCTTTAATGGTCAAAGATGCTGAACTTTTTTCATGTACTTATTGGCCATTTGTACTTTTGAGAAGTACAGCTGTCCACTTTCCAGTTGCCCACTCTTGACTGGGTCTTTAGGAGGGAGTATAATCACTCTGCGTTCTCTATATATTTTAGATAATAATCTTCTGTCAAAGGAGTAGGTTCCAAACCTTTTCCTATTATGTAGGTTGGATCTTCACTCTGATGGTTGTTTTCTATGAAGTGCAGAAGATTTTTACTTGATATAATCCTTCTGAGGCAAATGTACTTGATATAACCTTTAGTATTATGTCTTGTGAAATGGAGTTTCTACTCAGGAAGTCTTGCTTCTACTTATGGCCTTAAGAGTTTCACTAATTTTTTTCTTCTAGCAAATTCAATGTTTCTGTTTTTATATCTGAGTTTTTATTCATTTTAATTTGAATTTAGTACAGAGTGGGAGATATGGATCTAAATTCTCTCTTTTGCATGTAGATTTTTGACAAAAAGGTCAACAGCATGCACTGGAAAACACAGCATCATTAACAAGTGGTTCTGGGAAACTGGTTATCCATGTTTTCATTCTTAATTTATATTCCAATTGATCATAAAATTCATGATATACAGTTCAAAATCAAATCTTCTTTTACAGAAGATTTTGTATGTAAATAATGTATACTAAATTGTCATAGTGAAGAAACATCTTTTATATCTTTATGAGAGAAAAGAAGAAAGTTTCAGCATGCGACTGGGAATCCAAATCTTTCTTTAGTTCAAGAACTACAAGTAGACCTTAAAAGTCCTCTATTCTAAATTATTTTCTTAAAATAAAAACTGTTTATTTTCCAAAGTTTTGTCAGGATGAAATACTGAAACACATTACCTTAACAGGATTTCTTTCTCTTTTCTACCAACTCAAAATTTCCTGCTCCTAAGGCAAATGTTTCCTGGAGCTGATGGGTGACTGCTAATAGGGCTTGTGTCTTGTACATATTCTAGTTGAAGTAAGCCACGCTAAATGTTTCCCCCTTTGGAAATTGTACAGAAAAAAATCAGCAGGTTGGTAAGGATTTTATAGAGGTTTGCTCTGAAAGCAACATTAACACTAAAAAGAAATTCAGTATAGTCTGGATTCTGGCCTGAAAGAGACTAAAGAAAAAGCAGCATTAGTAACCTGAGTTCTCCCTGTTCCTGTATCTTGTGGAATATTATGAAGTTAGCAGGAAATTTTTGGTTTGATTGTTCCTGTTCAGTAGTCCATTGCTTAAAACAACAACAACAACAACAAAACCAGACTCTCTTCCTTAGCCAGACAATTTGTCACTCCTTGAGAAGATAACAAAACCCAAGTCTGCAACTAGTGACAATGAAAATAAGCCAAGGCCAGGGAAAGGAACAACAATTCAAAGAGACTCTATGCAGAAAAAAATTGAATCAATGTGGAAGATAAACTATAGAAAATGTGAGTAGACTTCTCCAACTTCAAAATAAATGCTTAATAAAATATTTTATGCCTTTTAATACAGTATTGAGATTCCAAGCATAGAGAATGGTCTAAGCCAACCAGCTAGAACTAGAAAGGGGAACAATGCATTCCAAGCAAACACAAGGGCAGAATTGTCCTGAGAGCAAAAAATATCTATTATAAGAAACCAACAAGATGAGAAACCCAAGCTTGATATGCATGTACTATGCCAGGCCAGCGACTTTAGAAGTATTTAAAAACTAGTAGCAGGCTATTGGTTTCTGGCAGAAGCAGTCCTACTTGGAAGATAAAGAAAATTCAGAGGAAAATTAAAAAAGATAATGACTAAATTTTTTAGAAGTAAACAAAGACCTGAGTCCCCAAGCATGGGGTGCATAAACTGTGCCGAGTCATTTAAATATAAATAAATATATCCTTAAGCAAATCATGAGAAAACTGTAGATCAAAACAAAGAGATTTTGAAAGCCATTGGAGAGAAAAGCTGGTAGTTATAAAAGAATAACAATATACAGGTAAAATTTTCTCAGTAGCAAGAATGGAACCCTGAAGACAGGGGTCAGAACAATTTTCAGAGAGTAAAACATTTGAAGATGGCCCTTTTACTACAAAATAATTGGATACTCAATAAAGTGTATTTTGAATACATCTCCTAGACTGTAAACCCAAGAAGATTCTCCAAGGTATTGAGCTGAAATTGGAAAGGCAGACAGAACTGTAGGTCTAAGAGAATTTGTTATCAAATATATGTAATATATGTGCTAAAAGAAGATCTTACAGATAAATAATAGAAGATAAAACATTTTAGAAAGAAGTAAATTAGCAAAATATAGTAAATAAATATGTAAGTAAATTTAAATATATTTTAACCATGGAAAAAATGTTTAAGAGATGACAGAATTCAGAGAACTAAAGAAAAATGATGAGAACATCCACTAAAAGAAAAAGAATATATAACATACAAGTCAGCTGAGAATAAAAGGGAGTATTAACTTTTTAGAAAAGCAAAAGGGAAAATTGAAAAATCAGAATAAACAGAAAAAAAATCAGTGCCTGAAATATATTGCCAGAATATAAAAATAATCTAGTCAACAAAGGAAAGGAAAACAAAAAATTATAAAATCAATATTCAGAAGGGAAAATATTTATGGGAGATAACTGAAATGAATCCACCATTTCCAAGTAATATGGTATTACTACTTTTAAAAATTTAAATAAATTATTTCTTTGAATAATACAATAGTTCATATGTAATGAAATTACTATCAACAAAATGCTTTTAAAAAGGAAGAAGACAAGAGACTAATGGACAACAAAATTAAAGTGTAGGAGAAACACCAATCGTTAAAGTTAGTACAAGGCAGTCAATTTCCTTAAAAATAAGAAATATAATTTAAAGAGGTCATTCATGTGTCAAATTAACAATTGCATTTTTAAAAAATTCAAATCTTTATTGGTACATTATATATACCCATCATGATTGCATTCAACATTGAGAATTCGTACTAGTATATGATTCAATTTAATTCTCATTTTTCCCCATTCCTCTACCCATCATACAGCCTCCCACCCCCTATATACATAAACTTTATTTCCTTTTTTATTACCATCACATTATTTTTTCCCTGGTTCTTTATTCCTACACCCCATTTCCTTTTAAATATTTTCTATTTCACAATACCTACTAAATATACTGGAATTCATTTACACCTTCCTTTTCTCATACCAGAGAAAAGATAAGACATTTACACGCCTGTGACCTATTTATTTCACTTATGGGGATGTTCTGACAATACATCCATTTTAGTATAAATGACTCAATCTTATCATTTTTATAGCAGAGTAATATTCCATTCTATAAATGAACCACATCTTCTTTATCTAGTCTCCAGTTGATGAACATTTTGGTTGTTTCCAAGATTTAGCAATCACAAACTGAGCTGCTATAAACATGGGTGCACATATATTGCTGTGATATGAATCTTTCAATTCTTTTGTGTATATATCTAGCAGAGGAATAACAGATCAAAGGGGACCTCAAATCCTAATTTTCTGAGAAATCTGCACACTGATATCCAAAGGGGTTTTATGATTATACACTCCCACCAACAGTGGAGAAAGGTTTCTTTTTCTCCATGGCCTCATCAACATTTGTTGCTGGCTAATTCTGAAATAGTAGCCATTCTTTGTGGAATGAAATGAAATCTCAGTGTTGTTTTCATTTGCATCTCTTGAATGACCAGTGATGTTGAGCATTTCTTCATATCCTTCTTGGCTGCTTTTACTTCTTCCTCTGAAATGTGTCTGTTCATTTTAGATGCCCATTTTTTACTTGGGTCTTTAAATTCGGGTAGGCTGATTTTTTTTTTAACCTCCTTATATATTCTAGACAGTAGCCCTTTGTCTGAGGAACAGCTGGTAAAGATTCTTTTCCATATTACTCACTGCGTTTTCGCTCTGTTGGTGGTTTCCTTTGCCGTGCAGAAGCTTTTTCATAGGATAAGATCTCATTTGTTGATTCCTACTGCCAATTATTTTGCTATAGAGGTATTATTCATGAAATCTTTCACTAAGCCAATGTCTTCAAGAGTGTTACCTATCATGTTTTTCAGAAGGTTTAGTGTTTCTGTTTTAATATGTAGGTCTCTAATCGACTTTGATTTTACCTTGGTACATGGGGAAGGAGATAGGTCTAGCTTTAGGCTTTGACAGGTTAAAGCCCAGTTTTTCCAGCACCATTTGTTAAACAGGCTATCTTTCCTCCATTGAGGGTTTTTGACTCCTTTGTCAAAGATGAAGTGACTCAGTGTATCTGGAGTTGTTTCTGAATCTTCTACTCCACTGACCCTCAAGTCTGTTACTTTGCCAGTAACACGCAGTTTTAATCCCAGTGGCTTTGTAGTAGCCACCATGTCCCTGTTACCTAGAAATGCTTTTGCTATTCTAGGTCTTTTATGTTTCCAGATGAACTTTTGGATTATTTTCTCTAGATCTGTGAAATATGTCATTGGAATTTCAATTGGAATAGCACTGAGTCTATATAGTAGTTGTGGGAGAATAGCCATTTTAATAATATTGGTTCTTCCTATGCAGGATCAAGGGATTTCTTTCCATTTTCTGATATCTTCATTTATCTCCTTTTTCAGAGTACTGTAGTTTTCAGAGTAGGGTTCTTTCACCCTAGATTGATTCCTAGATATTTCACTGTTTGGATGCAATTGTGAAAGAAGTTGACTACCTAATTTCTCTCTCAGTGGGTCTGTTGTTGGTGTATACAAAGGATGTTGATTTTGCAGCATTTACCTTGTATCAGCCTCACTACTAAATTTGGCAATTATGTCTAACAGTTTTTTGGTTGAATTTTTAGGATCCTCTATACAGAGTATCATGTATTCAGCAAACAATGACAATTTGGCCTTTTCCTTTTCTATCTTTATTCCTTTTATTTCTTTCTCTTGCCTAATTGCTGTGGGTAATGTTTCCAGGACTATATTGAACAAGAGTGGTGGGAAAGGACATCCTTGTTTTGTTCCTGATCTCAGTGTGAAAGGTTTCAGTTTTTGTCTATTTAGAATGATGTTGGGTGTTGGTTTCTTATAAACATGTTTTATTAGCTTGAAATAAGAGTCTATTTATTCCAATTTTCTGTAGGAATTTGATTTGCACATGGTGAACCATCCTTGTATCCCTGGGAAGAATCTGACTTGATCAGGGTATATGATCGTTTTGATGATTCTCTGTGTTCTGTTTCCCAGCAACTTATTGAGAACTTTTGCATCAATGTTCATTAAGGAGATTGGTCTGTAGTTCTTTTTTTTTGGTTGGGGTTTTCTCTGCTTTTGGAATCAAGGTCATGGTTGCTTCCAGAAATGAATTTGAGAGTAATGCTCCCCTTTCAATTTCATTAAAGAGTTTGAGAAGTTGCGGTGCTAATTCTTCTTTAAAGGTTTTGTAGAATTCAGCAGTAAAGCCATTAAGACCAAGGCTTTTTCTTTGTTAGCAGGTTTTTTAAAAATTATTTTTCCAATTTCACAGATTGATATTGGGGTATTTAACATGCTACATCTTCTTCATTCAACTTTGGAAGTTTATAGGTGTCTAGAAACCTATCCATTTCTTCTGTTTTCCATTTTATTGAAGTACAAATTTTCAAAGTTGGTGTTTATTATCCTCTGGACTTGCTCTGGGTTGGTGGTAATTTCCCTCTAATCATTCCTAATAGCATGGATATGAGCCTTTTCCTTCCTTTGTTTGATAAGGTTGGCTAAGGGTTTGTCAATTTTGTTTATCTTTTCAAAGAACCAACTCTTCAATTCATTGATTATTTTTTTCACTCTCTTAGTCTCCATTGCATTGATTTCTGCTCTGATCCTTATAATTTCTTGCCTAGTATGAGGTTTGTGTTTTTCTTGCTCCTCTTTTTCTTGTCGCTTGAGGTTCACCATTAGATTGTTTATTTGAGCTTGCTCTGTTTTCCAGGTATAGGCATTCACTCCTATGGATTTGCCTTGTAGAACTGCTTTCATTGTGTTCCATAAATTTCTATAAGTTGTCTTGGGTTATCATTTAGTTCTTAAACTGTTTAATTTCTTCTGTGACCCATTAGTTGGTCAGCAGAGAGTTGTTCAATTTCCATGTGTTTGTGAGGATCCTAGATTTTCTTTTGCTATTCAACTCCAAACTCAAGGCACTGTGGTCTCACAGTATACAGGGAATAAATTCAATTCCTTTGTATTTACTTAAATCTGTTCTGTGAACTATCACACAGTCTGTTCTGGAGAATGATCTATGAACAGCTGAGAAGAATTTAAATTCTGACTTTGTGGGGTGAAATACTCTTTAGGCATCCATTATGTCCATTTGTTGAAGAGTTTGGTTTAGCTCAAGTACTTCTCTATTCATTTTCTGTCCAATGGATCTGTCTCTTTGTGACAGTGGGGTATTGAAGTCACCTACTATTATTGCATTGGTGTTTATCTGGCTTCTCATGTTCATTAATGTTTGTTTTATGTAGTTTAGTGCATTAGAATTTGGTACATAAATACTTAAGATTGTTATTTCTTTCTCTTGGATTGTTCCCAGTATGAGAAGATAGTGATCTTCTTTGTCTCTATCAGTTTTGACTTGAAATCTATTTTATCTGCAAATAAGATAGCCACTCTTGTTTTTTTGTGGTTTCCTGTCACATAGGGAATTATTTTTCATCTTTTTCAGTCTATGGTTTTCTTTCTCAATTAGCTGTGTTTCATGTATACAGCAGATTTTAGGATTTTGCTTCTTGATCCATTCTGCCGGTGTGTATCTCTTAATTGGTGCATTGAGTCTATTGACATTAATGGTTATGATTGATATAGACAGACTTAGTGCTGTCATGTTTTCCTGTTCTTGGCTCATTTATTCTATGCTTTTGCCCTTTTTTACATCAGTTTCTTGTTTGGCCTGATGGGTTGACTCTGTTGGGTCTCATGAATTTGTAACTTTCATTATTTTTCTCCCAGATATTCTTTAGAGTGTTTTGGAGTTCAAGTTTTGTATTTGTTAAGTTTTTCAGATGTTCTTTGTCATGGAAGTATCTTATTTCCCCCTCAATTTAGAAGGATAATTTTGCAGGATACAACACTCTGGGTTGGAAGTTGTTTTTCTCTAAGGTTTGAAACACTTCACTCTAGGTTCTTCTTGCGTCCAGTGTTTGGGTTGAAAAGTCTGCTGTGATCATGATGGACTTCCCCCAGTATGTAATTGTGTTGCTTTCAGTATTTCGTTCTTTTCTTGGATCTCTGGAACCTTTATAATTATATTCCTAGGTGTAGATTTTTTCATGTCATGGCCATATGGAGTTCTATATGTGTTATATATTTGTATGTTCAATTCTTTCCCTTCCCTGTGAAGTTTTCTGCCATTATCTCTGTGAAGTTTTGTTTTTATGTCTTTTGTATTGTCTCCTGCTTCCTCAGGACTCCAATCAAATATATTATTCTTCTCTGAATTATCTAGGAATTGCTAGATTGATTTCTCATGATCCCTTGCCATTTTCCATAAATTATACTTTCCTATTCATTAGTGAAATCCCATCTTGTAGGTCTGAAATTTGGTCTTCTGCCAATTCATTGTATTGTGCAAACTTTTGCTTTGTTTCTTGATTACCTGGATGTCTTCTTGTAGCTGTTTAAGAGGTTCCATTGCCTTTGCTATATTGGATTCTATCAATCCTTGATTTCCTCTTTAGCTTTATTAATCATATTGTTAATTATGTACAGTATCTCTGTTTTCATCTCAGGGATCAGTTATCATTTCCATTTTACTAGGTCTGCTTTGGTTACCATTTCAAAGAGTCCTGGTGATTGAGCTTCAGACTTCTCCATTTCCCTTCCTCCATATTATCTTGGGGTGAAGATCTTTGTGTCTGAGACTTTCAATTTTTCCTCATATCTGAGCCTTTATCACTGCTGTTGTTTTGGCTTTATATCTGCCCTTCTGCTTGCCCTGTTATTTGTAAGTCTCTTTCTTCTTAATATTTAGGACCCTTTAGAAATCAGTATTTCCTGGGTTGTTGTTTTTGGATCTGCAATGGGCCCTAAATAACCTTAATTCTGGCACACCATGGAAGGCACTCAAACAGCACAGTCAGATCACCTAGGTTAAAAAGCACTGGGTAGCAGCGGCTGGCTGGTGCAGGTGACAATTGGTGCCACCTGAGGTTCTGCTGGACTTGGCTGCATCCTGTTTACTTAGAGTGTCCCTAGGGATCTGTGGCATGGTCAGCATGGAGGAAGGTAGGCTCAGACCCGGGCACTGGTGTGTAATGGTGGAGACTGAGGTTCCAGCCAACAATTGCATTTTAAATGCTATCAGTGGTTGATGAGGATGGAAGAAAACAGTATAAATTGTTATAGTTTGCTAAAGGTAACTGAACAGAGTCTTTTCTAGAAGGCAAATATATCTCAAGTTTCATAGGTCATAATCTTTGGTATAGCTTTCTTTTTTTTAAATAAATTAAAGCCAAGAGTCACATACAAAAGTTAATTATAGTCTTACTTACAATAGTATGAAATTAGAATCAAGCTAATTAAAAACAAAAGTGGAACATGCTTTTAATACGGAGAGGGATAATATGAAAAATCACATGTACAATAAGTGTTTAGTTTTAAAAAATACATATTTGCAAAAGAAAAATGTTATTGAAGGGAAATAAAACTTGAAAATATTTACGAGTTGTGAAACTATGGTAAATTTTAAATTTTATTTCTGCATTAATTTTTTTCTATAATGAGGATATATTATTTCCATAATAATAATATAGTATCAATGGTAAACAGTAATGAAATAATAATAGTAAATGTTAATGTCATACTTTTTATATTTATTTTTTATTACTACATGCAGTTTACAGTCACTGTGGGGAGTGGGTACATTTTCATTCTGTTTTAATACACTTCCTATTTCTTCCTGCTTTCTTCCATCCTCTTCTAAATCTCGCTTCTCCATTTTTCTTTTTGTTCATATTATTAATCGTACATTTATGACATATGTTTATGTTCATTTAGGTTATGAGGTTACTACTGCACATGACATATCCCTATTCTACTTATTCCCCTTCCCCCTCTCTCCTTTCCCATATTCTCTTTCCCTTTCTATTTTCAAGAGATCTATCCCCTTGTCTCTCTCTAGCTGTCCCTCCTTGTGCTCTTTTCTTCTGTCTTATTCAAGTGAAAGATACTACATAGTATTTAACTTTTTATGTCTGATTTATATACTTAACAGTATACTTTCCAGGTGCATCCATTTCCTGACAAACATCTTAAACTTGTCCTTCTTTGCAGTCAAATAGTATTCCATTATGCACAGATAATACACGCTCTTCATCCAGTCATCTGTTGATGGAATTATAGACCATCTCCAGGTATTGTTTATTTTAAATCATGCTGCTATAAACACTGGTATTCATGTATTCCTATAGTAGGATGTCTTTAGCTCTTTGGGGAAGATATCTTTAATGGACGTAGTTAGGTCATATGAAATTTTTAATTTTAGTTCTTTGAGAAAGTTCTACAATGAGTTCCACAATGGTTGTACTAGTTTATATTCACACCAACAATGTAGGAGTGATTGTTTTTTACTCCAACCACATCAACAAGTAATGCAATCATATTTTTTTTTAAAATCAAGCATCACAAAACAGCTCCAACACTGAAAAAGAAAAGGAAATAGGCCCATCTTGGGACTACTGTATGTAAAGACATCAGAACAGGAATGAGGAGAGAGTCAATAGAAGGCAGTGCAACAGGATAAGGAACATGTCCAAGGAGAAAGACATTGCCAGCACAAAGAATCCATCTTCACTATGCTATTTTCATTTAAATCTGGTGCTGTTCACAAAGACCAATCAGAGGATTTGCATTGGGCACAGTGAATCAAAATACACTGTCCTGGTCTTCATTACAAAACACCACGCATGTTTTTTGATAGGGCAATTTACACACGGTGTAATTTCAAGTGAATGTTTAATAGGATCACTGTCTCAATGCCTTACTTGCAAAAGAAGAAACAAAAACCAAAAATATAGATAAATACACTCATCCCCCTTTCCTCTGAGACTGCTGTGAGCCTATTCACTCACCCACACTTACCCTGGGGTATATTTCTTTTCCACCTTCAATACCTTGTTTGGATGTCATGTTTAATTCTTTGTTTGGGACACCATGGGCCTGGGAAGAAGCCTCCTGAGGCTCGCTATGGGGTGACAAATAGTTATGACCAGTCTCAAAGAACTGAGACCACGCTGCTCTGGAAGAGAAGACACCAATGCTCCTAACATAAGAGCTGCATTTTATGTGTCTGGCTTAGAACTGAACAATGTGTTTGCTGCCTTGGCAAAGAGGTTTCTTACATAAAGCACCAGGGTGAACTATCTCAGAAGGCATAGAACAGACTTCAGTACGAAGTCAAAATTAATACTGGGTTAGGCCTACCACTTGAAAAGCATATTACAAATTAGATTATTTAGGTCTAGAGGGGATTAAATTTTTGAATACTTCTCACATATTCCATTGACATTATGAACAAAGAAAGAACTCCAAAGCTATGATTTTCGTAACATGTAAAAAAAAAATTAAGACATTATAAATATGTAAAATGAAAATCTAGTATAAGTAATTAAAAGATTTATGTAGAATACCAATAAAATATTAATTTAGTCGAAATTAATCATGTTGGATATATTGTCTTTAAAATCATGGATTAGACCACTTGTTATAATGACCAATAAATCCATTTTAAATTACTTTGTCTCTAAAGCAAGTTACAGAGCTCAGATAGTTTATTAGGATAGAAATAACTATAAAATTATTTTATGAGAAACATCTAATTAAAAATAATAGAAAGCTCATGTGCTGAGTTTACTACAGTTATGTAAATCACTAATTTCTTTATAGTAATGATTTGGATAATAATTGACAACTGTAGAAATTCTTTGATGCTCCAAGACAGTCTATAGCCTTCCAAATCAAGTTTCCTTAAAATCCATAATAACTAAGACTATTTGAGTACCTGGAATTTAAAGAAAAAACTGTGTTTATAAACAGTTTTATAATAACAAAAAATAGCTACATCGGGGGGTAAAGATGAATAAGATGAATTCTTATTTTGCATTAACATCAACATATATAAATAATGGTCTGGGGCATAAACCCCTGGGATAGTCTGAAATTCCAAATTCTGCTTTTTGCTCTCATAGCAACTGAAATTGTACCCTTGAAAAAGAGCCTTGAGCTCACAAAGCCTCAGTCTCCTCCAAAAGAGAAAAAAAGGATATCTGCTTCACCTATTGACCAAGGGTCAAAAGAGATTGAAATAGTATGTCTAAATAAATTTTGAAAAAGTCATCTATATTTTCAAATAAATTAATTATAGTGACATAAAAAGTAACAGCATTTAGAACAATATATGGAGGACTTTTGTCTCTTAATACAGGAATATTGATTAGAAACACTCATTTTGAGTCAATGCCAAAAATATAAAACATGCAATATATGTCAAGTCAACTTAAAAAACTAAAAATTGGAGACAAAATTTCACATTTTATATTTTCATTTTATTGTATTTTTTCCTTGTCGACTAGGAAATTATAGGAAGAATAATAGATATATTAAAAATAATAGCTCATTTATACAGTGTACATCAATATAACTTAAGAATTTAGTAGAGCATATCTTTCACATTTTATCAAAAGATTAAAGTCTTTTTTATTATTCATTAAAGTGCTTTCTAATTTTTCAGTATTATAAGTAGTAGAGGAAGGTAATTGGCTTACTATAATTATAAATAAAATTGAAACCAAGAATAATATCCCACACAAAAATTGTAAGTGACACGAAGGGAGTCATAAAAGAATACTGTAGGAATTTGGGAGGGGGGTCATCTGGATTGGTTGTGGGATTCAACCAGGGGTTGGTGGAGCACACTTCTGAGTGTGTCTGGTTAGGAGACGGAGGCATGACTTTGGGTTGCAAAACTGGCCCCTCACTCTTTCCTCTCTGACACTGTGCCCTGCTCTGCTTCCCAACTGCCTTGGACTAAGCATTTGCTCTGCTAATAATCTTCTTCCATGTTTCTGCCTTGGAATTAGAGGACCATGGACTGAATTTTCTTAAAATGTGAGCCGCATTTGAACCTTTCCTTCTTTAAATTATTGAGTCAAAAACAGTAAAGCTAATATAAAACTCCAACTTCTCTCACTATTTTTTACATCTCATTTCTGTTCCCTTCAAAAATAAGTAGAAAATATCTACTTTTTCATCATCATTTCAACTTAAATAGCTGTGAATAAGCTGTGACCAAATAGTATGCTAAACTTTTAACGTAGATATAAAAAGCCCAGACAATTTAAGTCACTGAGGAATAGTAGACAATTTTTCCTCAGTTTATCATGGGTTTTAGCAGTTATTTAAGCAAAACATATATTGTACTATTTGAGAGAATTTACTAAGGTAGAATGGGCCTATTTTCTGCTACATTGTGCCATATATAACTAAAATAGCATCAGAAGCTCTACTTTAAGGCTTACTCGTATCTCATTTTCTTGGTGTAATCTCCCTGACTGTCATGTAGTACAATGACCACTCTCCATTCTTTTCAAAAAAGACCAATGGTTTTGATATGCTCTTTCTGTTTCTCACATATTAAATAGGGGCGATGAGTGTGAATTTGTATGCGTTTCTTTGAGGGTTGATGACACGTTCTAAAACTAATTCCAGTGATGACTATACAGTGCTGTGTATATACTAAAAAAACACAGAAATTTATATTTTAAGGGTGAATGATATGTTATTGAATTATAGACTTTAAGCAAGTAAACGCTGTATAATTAAATTGTGTATTTTAAGTGTGTGAACTCTACATTGAATGAATTATATTTCAGGAAAGCATTTTTTTAAAATGTTACACATTAGTAACTCAAATGACCCTAGATAAAAAGAGCATTGCTCAATGAAAGATTTAGGAGATTATGTTTTCTTTAACATCTTGATCTTCTGTTTCTGGAAAGTGACACTAAGAAAGAAATGCAAGAATGCCAGCCATTCAGAAAACTGACTGATATAAAAGTTGAAAAAGTAATAAAAATCTCCTTGCTAACACAATGCTTTGAGGTTCAGAAAACTCATGCATAAAATGCCTTGCAGCAAACCAAATGGAAAACCAGAGTCATCTGTTCCCTTCACTAACTTTAAGCCTGGAGATGACATATAGGAAATGGGAGTGTTGATGAATTCAAATGTAGTCAGTGATTTATAATTCATACAAATCTTTTAAAAAAATACCTGAAGACAGGAAATGATTAGGCAGTGATGGTCTGCATCAGAAGAGGGACAGAGTTCTGTTTCCTGAATTAATTGATATTTAATCTAGCCTCGGTGGGGAAGGAAAGCAGCAGAGCCAGCCTGGCCCCAGACCCAGGCTGCAGACAGACAGCACTCTCCCAGACCTCAGTTTGGGTGAGGAATCTAGTCAGCTACTCAATTTTTACTGAACATCACTCTGCCCCTGCATGTGGTGATCTGGTAATTAGATCAATTTATGTGTACAGCTTCTAACTGAGGAAGAAAGTTTGGTATGTACATTTTGAGCCACTGAAGCAAAATTTACAAACACTGAAAAACATGAGAAAGTCTTGAGATTCACAAAGATAACTGGGATCATTTATAAAAAGCAAATAATCAAATGGATATCAGACATGAGACAAGAAATTATCATCTTTATTTTGAAGAAATGTTGAACCTAACATTTTATATATAATGGAGTTATTTACATGTAATCAACAAATAAATATATTGGTAAGACACTAAATTGTTCAAAGACTATACTATAAACAATTTCTGGTAAAAAAAATTCTCTTGAATGGTTTATAATAGTGAGAAAAGAAAGAAATGCATGACTAGAAAACCAGAAATGAAAGGAAAAGATGGTCATAGTTATTTAAATATGCCAAAGTAATGAAACAATATCTGTATGAAAAATTGTACATATTAATTTTGTTTGCAAGTGGCAGTAAAAATAACTATTATGATGATCATAATAAGTATTAGGGTATATCTATAAAATGGCCCCCAAAGTGTCCTGTGTTCGGAAGTTGCTTGGATCCCTGGGTGCTGTACTCACCAGTAGATTCACTCAGTAGAGAGCTCAGCGGCTGAATACAATATTGGAAAATGTCCCCCGCTCAGAAAAGGCCAGTCTTTGAGAGTGTGACCTGGATGGATATCTCCTCTCCAGCCCTTCCCTTCATCTGCTTTCCTGCTCTGATGTGAGCAGCTCTCCTCCACATATCATGCAATTTCTGCCCTGGAGCCAGCAGACTATGGACTGAAACTTCTAAAAATCTGGAGCTCAAATAAACCTCTCCTTTGAGTTGTGGGTCTTGGGTATTGTGTTTCATCAATGAGAAAGTGACTAAGACAATAAGTGAAAGGTGCTACTGGGAAACAAAAATAGAATATGAACTACTAAATTTAGTAGGCAAAAATTAATTTATGTTCCAGAAGCTAGAGAAAGAACAGTAATTTTTTGTCAGTGTAAAAATCAACCAAATGACAGACTTACACAGTAAACAGGAAAATAAAAAGCCAGTAATCTTCTCCACAAGGGATATACATAAAGCAGGATACACAAAAGTTGCAAAGAGATATTAAAAGTACCTAATACCAGGTTGATATAAACTCAAATCAAG
>PVIR01007554.1:0-60770 GCA_004026965.1 Petromus typicus | reverse complement strand
GAGACCCTGTCTCAAAAAAAAAAAAAAAAAAAATTACTACCAGCGGGCAGTACCCTTAAAATGGCTAAGACATTTTTCACCTGGGGGGAAAATCATATAGTGAGACTGAAATAGATGCTAATAAAATAGACACCTATGAGGCTTTTTGGGTATATTTAGTTTTCCCAACATTAAGAGTTTTTACAGCAATGGAAAAAAAGAGAAAAGTCTCTATGTCGGAAGAGATAATGTTTTAAAATTCAAAGTGGTTTAGAATTATGTGTGGAGTATAGGCTATTTAAATAAAATAGACTTTCTCTTCTTAAAAGAGGGGGCAGGTAGGGGTTTTTAAAGTCCCACAGGCAGGATAAAAATGAGGTCTGGAAGGGTAAGCAGAGTAAACAGCGGAGCCGGATAGACAATGCATATCGAGTCCTCCATCTCTGAGCTGTGAGTGTATATGGCGCTGGGACCCAACCTGGCCCCTTTGTGCCAATCTGTGCTGTGGCGTCCAGTCTCCTGGTAATGTGCACATAAAGATGTTTCCCCGTGCCTGATGTCTGCTCTGACAGTGTGGTTAGACTGCTGTACCCCGTGATTAACACCCGCTGCCACCTGGGCTCGAACCCGCCCGAGCGTGAGAACCTTCCTGTGCTCACGGGTGAAAGGTGAAGACTAAAGTGAATTCTTGGTGGAATCCAAAAATGTTACTGAAGAAACTGGGCTGGTTTCAACAATTATGATTATCATTTTAACAGTTTTAAAATGGTTTTCCCTAGGGTGCTCGGGGTGCAGACTCTGAGCTCTGCCTCACGAGGCGCCGCAGAGGGGAGTCTGTTCCCCCCAGGCGGGGCTGGGACACACGGAGATTAAGTCCCCTGCCCCAGTCTCCTCACCCTGCGCCATGGGGCCAGGATCCAGACCCTACCATTAACCACGGCCCACTGCGAGGAGGTGGTGAGAACTGAGATAAAGCCTGAAAACTGCCTAGCACAAAAATCTCTGGGAAAACGGTTCTTGTTATTTTCATGGCCACTATTTACTTGCTATTTACTCTGTATCTGCTTCTGAACCCCGCCGCCCCCCGCGCTTCTCCTCCTTTTTCCTTCTGTTGGAAATGTTTCAAGGGCAGGAGAGAAGCCTCTGCATCTATCAGGAAGTTACCCTCCTGTGCTGGAAAAAACGGAACCAGCCAGCAGCTCTGCAGAACCAGCTGCATAGCGGCCTGACATGCGCTGTCTGTGCTCAGGCAGAACGCGGAGGAGCTGGAAGACAGGCTTTGCACGCTCTTCGGCGCAGTACAGTCAGACTAGAATTTCTAAACATCGGATTCTCTCGTTTATCCCAAAGCTAAATCACCAAAGCAAGTAAGTGTTTGAGGAAAGGTACTTCTCATGAAAGTTTAAGGAGCAAGACTACTAAAATAGACATTTGTGGTTGAAATATGCAGCTCACTATTACCTTTACAGCTCAGTGTCCTTCTTTATTTCGATTAAGGTCCCTAGCTGATATTATTTATCAGTGACTACCATGGATTTTAATTTTCATAATTATGTTGAAATACTATTCAGCTCTTAAAGAAGAGTTGCAAAGGATACTTAAATATGGGCATATGGTTTCACTTCATGACCTGTTTAACAACACTTGTTTTCATCGTCGTTACTGTGTCCCCCACTCCAGTCTGGGATGGTGTATCTCTTTATTTCTATGGCAACTTTCTGTCATTTATCTGGGCAGGTGGATACTACAACTAAAGTACTAGACCCTTAACTAATTTTTAATTGTATCAGAACCATAAATTCATCAGTAAGATCAATGAGTATCAGAATTTGAAGTTAACAACTTTATAGATTCCTTCATTTGTAGGTTTATATATTGTTTCATAGAAATTTTTAAAACTGTGTATTGGATTTGAGCTGGTATTAAGCTTCATGTTACGTATATAGTAGTGAATAAAATAAGAGCTATTACTGCCAGGAAATGTGTAATAAAGAAGTAATGCTATATTATTGAAGTCTCAGGGCTAACTGGTATTTCCTTTTCTCTCCCTGAAATGTACCTTAGGGTCTGTGCACTTCCTGCCTGATGATCAAGTGGCACATTTTCCAAAACTCAGTTATGTTGAACAGCAAACCCAGTCATATCAGTTGTACTTCTTATTGGAATTACATTAGTTTAACTAGGTTTACATAAGTTGACCATTTGACCAAAAGAGCATGCCTATTTCCATGAAAGCTATTTTAATGCTCTAGAATAATTTGATAAAGTCAATTTGCCAAAATAGTGCTGCTAGATTAGGCTTTAAATGACATAAATAAAAAATGTTGAGGTGCGAAAAGTTATTCAGAAAGAATTCTGCAGACAAATGACTTTGCAATTAAAAATATTTCAAAACTGGTGTTTGAGTTTAAGGACAGGAAGCTGTGAGCTGTCCCAAGGCTGGCACAGCCTCGAGGTCAAGGGACTAGAGATATGATCCCTAACTGAAATCCCAGGAGACAGAGGGAAACCAAGAGAGGAGGGACCTTGGCATTACCAGGAGGAGCGGCAAACATTATGGGGTGTGAAAAGGGCTTGAGTCTGGAGAAATGATTAGGGGACAGAATTTGAAGACCAACTTAAGGAATCTGGGATTTTAAGAACGGTGGGAACAGATAGGGACTTGTTAAGCAGGTGACACAACCAGCTTCTCTAGCAGCTCTGCCTTTGTTTCTGCGGGATTCTGTTTGGTTGGGCACTGAAGAGTTAGCAGCAGGCAGAGAGGCTGAGCGACCACTCACTGGACTGCCTCCATCAGAGAGAAAGGGGAAGGGAGCCAAGAACTGTCAAGATTTAGGAGGTAAAATTAGTGTGAACAAGGACCTGAAGGGGGAGGTGGAGGAGACCGGAAGTCAGATTCTCAGATTTCCGAGTTGGCCAGCTGAGTGATGCCCTTTAAGCAGAAAGGAGGAGGGAAAGAAGTGAGTAGAGGGGATAAGCTGGTAAGCTCTACCAAGTTCGGTCTGTGTAGAAGAGGGAGCTGATTTCTACAGAAGGTGTCTTTTTAGTGACAGAGATGAATCCTGGCCCTCCCTGCCAGTCCTGTACCATTCCTGCCCCCAATGCACGCACAGCCCAAATTCCATCCCAGGCTTTCATCGGCTTGGTCGTGACCAAACCTCCAGACGTGATGACAAATGCTCTCTCCTGCCACTGTGTATTTCCTGTCTGCCCAGACACGCCCCCAACCCGCGACGTTGCCTTGCCTTGAACCCTACTGACGTACATTTCACACAGTAAAATCTTTTATCCGTTTCAACAGAAATCTGACCCCCATAAAGATGAATGGAACAGGCCTTCTGAGAAATAGGTTGAAAATAATTGCATATCAGGCCCACGCGGTGTTAAGGGAAAATGTGCAGAAACAGAAGCTCCACTGCTGTGAATCTGAAAGCTCAAATACTGGGACCTGGGAACATCTTATCCTTGTCTGAAAGGCATCCGGTTTATTTCCTGTGGCTGCTAATTGCTGCAAAGGAGAGAAGAGGATTTCAAAAACGACTTCAGCAAAGCTTACCTGGCTTGAAAATGTACTTATCATTGGTTTGACTTTACAGGGTCTTTGTTGAGAATGGAGGGCCAGAACAATTAGGAGCTAAATAAGTGGGTGCTCTCTGGAAATGGCTTTGTTTAAAGTTCATAGTTGAAGACAGCGAAAAAAGACTGACTCAAAGGCCTGCATAGAGGAAAATAACTTAGTAAAGTCTTCTCTGTATTCTGTTTTTCTATTGTAATTTTTCTATTAGTGAGAATGTAACCTTCTGGCTGGCTGGGGCCCCCTGATTTTACTCATTTTTCCATTCGTTTCACAAATAATTACTGAGTACTGTGTTGCCAGACATGGTTCATGACCAGTGAATCTTTTCCTGGTAACTTTACCCTCCCTGGGGGAGGGGATATTTGTTAGCGTTCAGAACCAGTTTAGTTGTCATAGCCCAGGATGGGAGAGCTGTTGGCAGCTCATGTGGAGGACGTTGGTAATTCCCTACAATGTGGGGTCCAACACCCTGCAACAGAGATTTACCTGCCCAAAATGTGGGTATGGCCAGTGTTGGGAAATTCTGTCCCAGATGCCAGCACTATAGCAAGAGTAGAGAAAAACCTCAGCCCTTTCTAAGCATCATTTAATGACAGAGATAAAAAATAGCCCAATTTATGAAGGAGCATACAAGAGTACTAGCTAGTAAATAGGCAAATGTGGTGGGCAGTCAAGTGGCTGGTGGACATCACGCTGTTGTCAAGAGGTCAGGAGTAGTTCATTAGTTAAGATGATACTTGGGCAGAAACTTATAGAAATGAAGTCATGGAATGGAAGTGAGAGCTGATACCCATGTCTTTTTAAATTTTTTTTAATTCATGCATGAATTAAAAATGAGATGAGTAGGATAAATTATGGGAAAATTACCTGAACATTATTGCTTGTTTTCTTCTATTTATTGTATGCTCATTTAAATATAGTTTTTGCAGCTCTCAGAATCAAACTCATGGCTTCATGCCTGCTAGAAAAGAGGTCCACTCCTGAACTACATCCCCAACCTTTCATTCTCCATTATGAATTACCTTGTAGAAAAATAGAGTCAGTTTTCCTCTCAACCAACAGACTCATTTAACTCACTTAGTTATTTTGTAAATCATGGATTCAAAATACCACAAAGAAAACAATGATCCACGCATTCTACAGTGTATTACATCTGCACAGTGACTAGAATAGCATGCTCTGAGTGCCAATGTTGAACATCAGGGCTCTAAGGATAGTCGGGTTTGAACACAATGTATAAACATTGGAAAAGTAAAATGATGGCTTGAGTGCTTTCTGTTCTTTTTAGCTTGCCCATATTTATAAGGACATATCCTTTTTGTTTTGTTTTGTGTGTTACTGGGGCTTGAACTTGGACCTTTATGCTTCCAAGTTACACACAGTACCATTTGAGCTAAATCCCTAGCCCTGTAAGAACATGTCCAAAAAATAGGCAGAACTTGTGCTTTTTTGATAAGATTTTCCACTGTAACATCTTATTTCATTAAATATTTGCTAAAATGGAAGTTTGACCACAGTTATGTGTTGATTATACTTTGCATATAAAACATAAAAAACATAGAAATTCTGCTTCGAACTGCCAAGAAGCTTTTCTTTCCCAGAGAATACTGACTCTGTTTTCCAAGTATTTCATTAAAGATGTCTAATTTTATATCTCAATTTTGTTACTTTTATGAAGAAATATTCAAAATGAAAAGCTAAGTGAACACTATTAAATCATAATTGCACTATCTAAAAAATGATAATTAAGCCTTGAGTATTTTAATAGCAGCATTGTAACATACTGCCAGTCCTAAATATGTGGGATTAAGAAACAATCCAAACTATAAGACAGTATTTCTTTTCAAATATATTATTTGTATTTTTAAGATGTATAGATTTGATTAATAAAAGAACAAAAAAAAAGGAAAAGAAAGTCTGCTGAGAGAATAGGTAAAACTCTTGAAGATATAGGAGTATACAAAGATATAAATAAAACTGCAATTGCATAAGAACTATCATAAAGAGTTAACGACTGGGATCTCATCACAATACAAAGCTTTTGCACAGCAAAAGAAACCAATAATAGACTGAAGAGATGACCCACAGATTGGCAGAAAATTTTATGTGCTATTTCTCAGACAAAAGACTAATATCTAGAATATATAAAGAACTCAAAAAATTTAGACCCACTCAAATTTAAAGATCCAGTTCAAAAATAGACATCTGAAATGAACAGCTGCTTCTCATGTAAAGAAGTATAAACATATGAAAAAATGTTTAACATCACTGGTCATTTGAGAGATGCAGATGAAAACAACACTGAGATTCTATCTGACTCCAGAAAAAAACGGCTGTTATCACAAAATCAACAAGCAACAAATGCTGGAGGGGTTGTGGGGAGAAAGGAACCCTTCTCTACTGTTGGTGGGAATGTAGACTGGTGCAACCACCATGGCGATCAGTGTGGAGATTCCTCAAAAAACTAAAACTAGAGGCTCCGTTTGACCTAGTCATTCCTCTCTTGGCACCTTCCTAAATGAGTTAAAAGCATCTGCTCAGCATCTTTGATAAATCCAGGGGAAAAATGAATATTTTATCTATGGCTAAAGATAAACTGATGATATGTTCAGAATGATTATCTCTGGCCTCATTTTGGTATGGCTTTGTGTCCCCTGTTAATGCCGCAATGTCACAATTATAAAGGATAGTATGACATTAACCTTGATTGTCAAATTGACTGGATCAAGAAACCTCTAGGAAATTAGTAAAACACTTCTGGATGTATCTTTTTAGAGATGATTGTCACATGGAACAACAGACCAAATCCTGAAAGCAGGCAGCACAATCCAAGAGGATAGGGACCTAGACGAAACAGGAAATGGAAGAAAGAGAAAGCCATCATGGAATCCTCACTTTCTCAGCCTCTTGGCTGCTGTGACATGAACAGTTCTCCTGCTCTACATGTGAGCCATGATGTTCCTGCCTCATCACAGGCCAACAGCCATGGAGTTGACCAACCATGGTGTTGTAGTAAAGGTTGGCAAGGAATAGATTTAATACAGGATACATGATTTATAGGATTATTTAATAACATTCACCCAAAAAGTCAAATGAGAAGAGTGCTAGAGTTCTGCCTACAAACTAGAGACCCAAAGAATCAAGCCAGTGGCCTGGATCCCACAGCAATGTTCCACACAAGTCCAGCTAAAGGCCTAGAGCCCAAGGCAAAGTCTCCTATGAGTTCAGCCAGGGGCCAAGAGCCCAAGGCAATGTCTTATGCAAGCCCACATCAAGGATCTGCACTAGGAAGGCCCAGGGCCTGTGGCGGAAGCTAGAAAGGCTGCACCTGCGGGGTGTAGTGTCCATGGCACCAGGCTGAGATCTGCACTGGAGCCAGGAAGCGACTCTCAAGGGGAACACCAGAGCTCCCCTAATGAGAACAGCAGCCATCCGTGGTGACAGGGAGGACCTGAGCTCTTCTGACTAGAACAAACAACTTCATATCAGGAAAACAAGCCGTGTTTAAGCTTCTCTAGGAAAATAAGCAGCATTGATCTCCTCCTCTAGTTCTCCTTCTGTGGCATTGGCAACAATTCTCAGTTATCTTTATGTCCAGAACCACGATGAATCAGTTTAGCTGGGCTTTCCGAAGTGGCCATTGTTAATCCACCACATATAGACTGAAACTTCTGAAGCCATGAACCCAAATAAGCCTTGGTTCCTTTCTAACTTATTATTCTGAGATATTGTCACACACAGAGATCACCCAGCAAAATATGCACAGGGAAGAGAAATATGAGACATGACAAAAATTGAGAACTGATTCCTGAAGCTGAGCTTGGTCCATACCCACAAGCTATGAGCCTGAAGCCAGGGAGGGCTGCTGTAGGGCCAACTGGGTGGACGGGACTCTTTTCTGCACCAGCATTGTTACTCCACAACCACTACTCCACCCACAGATTGTCCATTCATTCACTAACTCTTTCAGTACCTCAGCAGACGTGGAAGTATCCAGTACAGGCTGACCCTTCCCTAGGCACAATAGATACAAATGCTCCTGTCTCCTAGAAGTTCAGCCAAATGAAAGACACATTGACAAGTAAATACCACCTACAAAAGAAGTACCAAAGTTCTGAGACCTGAGTCTACTTTGGGTGTGAAGACGCAGAAGTACAGACTGGAAAAGACAAGAAGGAGTTTATAAAATGACCACAATCTGGATGAGCCCTGTAGCGTGAGGAAGTAGCAGGAATCAAGACATGCCAGTCCAAAGTAAAAGATCCACCAGGTGAAGGATGAGATAGGAGACCGAGGCTTGCATTTCCACGTTTATGTTGAATCTCAGCAGCATTTAATATTATTTTTTTATTGTGGTAAAATTTACATGACAAAGTTAACCATGTCAACTACTTTTAAGTATGCAATTTAGCAGCATGAACTACATTCACCATCGTTATCTCCAGAACTTTCCATCTTCCAAACTGAAAATCTGTGGCTTTTGAACAAAAACTCTCCTTTCCCTCTTTCCCCAGCCCCTCATAACTTCCTTTTTGTCTACAAAAATTTGATCACTCCAGGTTCCTCACAAAAGTATTGTGTCTGCTATATTTTACCCACACACATTGCCTTCGTTGTTTATCTGTAACATATGTCAGAATTTCATCCCCCAATTTTTGGGAGCCTCACTGAAGTTGCTTAAAGCACGTACTTCCAATACAGGTACAGCATTAATGTACCATGCTCACTAGGATGCATACACAAAAATATAAGTAGTTGCAAAAGGTAATGCTGAAAATTATTTTTTCATCTTGTAATGGATGATCTGGAAAAACCTTAAAAGTATATTTACTCCTCTGCTGTTAAACTGGATTGTCAACCTGATTAGTTTGAGAGCTGCCCCAGGGATTGGTAAAGCACACATCAGATATGTCTGGGTGGGCCATGGAGCGGTGGTCTTGGGTCTGTGTCTCATCCCTGACCCTTCTGCTCTGATGCTGTTTCCCTGCTCTGCTTTCCAGTAGCTATAAACTAAGCGGCTTTTCCCACTACAACTTCTGCTATGGCATTTATATCTGGGAGCTAGCTGGCCATGGACTGAATCCTCCAAAATTGTGAACAAAATAGACCCTTTCTCCCTGCATGTCAAGTGTTTGGTCCCAGTGACAAAAAGCCCTGCATTAGGATACATTTATCACTGCTCTAGAAAATGGAAAAGAACTAAGCAATATTTAACAAAAGAACAATATGGTTTTATCCTTAGTCCAGACTCTTATAAACTGTGTACTCTGTTGTGATGATGGGCAATTTGCAAAGACACAGAAGCTCAGCTAACAGGTCCTGTATTTTTTAGGGAGGATCATGCTAGTGACTCTGTGGCAACTTTATTCGGTGCAACTCTGTGTCCTTCTACTTTCCATGCACACAAAACATTTAGCTGAGAGACAAAATAACACAGCTCCTCAGAATTAGTCACTGCAGCAGGACTGCAGATGGATATACTAGACAACCTTAGAGATACTCTGAAGTTCTTGAGTTTTCTTCAAAAGTATCTTAAAATTCAGCAATTCCTTAAGATTAAGCCACATAGCAGGTGCTAATCCTAACTCCCCAGGTCAGCTGAGTTGAGACTGCATGTTGGTTTAAACTTGTTGACCCTGGATCAAAGGGACCCTCAGAAAAACTGGTTTCACCACGTACAAGCGGTATGACTGCTGGAACAGTGCCTGCCCCTCTCCAGACCTGATTTACCATCTGTCAATCTGTGACAATAACACCTTTGCCGCATTAAGAGCATGAGACACAAAGCAGTTAGCACCATGTATAGTACAGATGCTTGGGGTTTGTCCCCAGACAGGAAGGAGAATAGTGCTCCTCCAGCCACGCAGCTGGAAAGTGCTCTGTCCCTAAACACTGCCGCATTCAGATTTCACTTCCCCCAGTTCCTTACTGCTGTACTTGCATCAGTGATATTAAAAGCACTTGCCCTGTGGTGGGTGTTGAGATGGGGTAACGAGCTCTCCTTCAGGGTCAGCCCCAGCAGAGAGCCATCCTCGGGCTATGTCTCCATCCCTGCAGTTCCCATGGCCTCTTGCCAGGAGCCTGAAGTGACCCAGGGCTGGGGTTCTCCACCCCAGGAACAACACTACAGGTCCTTCCATCTGCAGAGCTAAGAGCTAGGGTTTCTGCTGAGGACACACTACATACAGCTCAGCCCCTCTTTCTAACCAGTCTTAATCCTTTATTTCTCTTCTCCAGCTGGTAGCCACAAGCATGTTTCCTAATCAGCTTCCTTCATCTAATTTCCACCTCAGGATCTGCAGCCTGAGGGCTAACCGGAAGTGCATGTCAGGTACTTAGTGCTTTTCTGCGATTAACTATTCACTGCAGATCTTGCTTACTAGGCTGGGCTTCCTTCTGACTGTTTTTAGGTCTTGAGACCCTACATCAGTGTCTGGTACATAGAAACACCTAGTAAATGCTTGCTGAATAAAGTTAAAAATGAGTTCCTGTTTTGTTTGGCCAAGAAATTCTCTCTCTGTCTCCCTCTCCCTCTCCCTCTGTCGCTCCCTCTCCCTTGCTCTGTCTCTTTCTCTCCCTCAGAGAGTAGTCAAACATGGACTGTTAAACAGGAAATGAGAATAGCAGAAATACACCACTCATAAATCTCAATATGGTTGCAGTTAGCCACTGAATATTTCTAATTGTTTGATAGGTAACTTTCTTAATTGCTTTTCTCTAGTTGCTGAGAAAAAAATACCTGATGCCAAAAGTTAAAGGGGAAAGCATTTAATTTATTTAGCTCATTTTATAGAGGTTTCAGTCCATAATCAGCTGGCTCCAGGGTGAAATGGCACACGGCAGAGGATCAATAGTTCATGGCAGCAGAAGACAGCAAAGCAACAAGTAACATTAACAGTGTCTTTCTGCCCCTTTTATCTTATTCAGACTATGGCAATTCATGCTGTGCTGAACCAGTTAATGTAGTGGTTTAATAATCACACACCCTTAATCCCATCATCAGACATGAGATTCAATCACTTTTGAAAAAGTTCTGGGACTACCTGAAGCTTTATGGGGACATCTATACATAAACCATGGCAGTAATGATTGAATCGAGTACTTAGTAAATACTAGACATTTTTCAAGTACCAGGTAACACTCAGTCCCTATCTCAAGTACAGTTACATTGGAACCCAGAGAAGAATAGCATATCAGACAGCGGCAAAGATGCCATGTAGTGTATCAATCATTTGTACTGAAAGCATCTCAGAAATGGTAGACTACAAACATGAACTAATAAATAAATGAATTATATTTTTGTTTTCCTAGAGAAGTGACAGATGCAAAATGTTCTTTGCTTCTTCTTACCTGACCATTAGAAATATCCTGCTTGGAACAGGAAGAGGAGAAATACTTGTCACTGGGATGGGGAACTGGCATCATGGAGTCCATACAAAGCTTACTAAGCTAATTCTGATGTCCCACCAATTTCCCACTGTCCCTGGCTTCCATCTGCATTTTTCTTTTTCTATGTTTCACATCTCCAGAATGAATTGCTCTTTGTTAAAATGACACCTAGCCCTACCCCGACCAGATCTAAATGCTTCTCTGGAGTCTCTCTCTTCAATATACAGCACCCCATGCCACCGAAACATATCAATTTCAATTAAAATGTGTATGCTTTTCCTCCCGTTAACCTGTCTTTTGTCAGTCCAAGTCCCACAGAAGAGTATTTCCTTCCTGTGTCATTTTAGGTCTTGGGGAAAAAGACTCTGCCTAGTATGCAGAGGCCATGCTGATAGAGTCTGCACAGAGTTGCAGAGGAAATTCTTAAGCAGAGAAAGGGGCTCATATAAAGGCTGGGAAGCAGGAACAACTTTAGCTCTAGGCTCCTGATTGCTACCTATACTAAATTGCTTGCTTTTACCTGGAGAGCAGTCATGTTTTAATTCTAAGGGAGACAGAGTTTCTCCTTGAGTAAAATCTGAATGGCACCGAGAGGTCGCCATGTCTTCCCTGACCTCTTCACAACAGTGCTGGAAGCAGAACTCCCTGACAGCTCTCACTCCTGACTTTGGAGAGCCTGCACTGAGACACACTCAGGAAAGACAGCTTCTGTGAGGGCCTCAGCGCCTCTGATCCTGAATCTAGTGGCGATATGACGGGGCCTTATGTTGCTCTAGCAGCCTGACACCACACAGTCCAAGATCACTTTCTTTATCAAAGGCCCAGAGTAGGTATGACAGCACATTCTTTTCTTCTTGGTTCATTAATCAAGACAGAAATTGCTCAGAACCTGGGGAAAGACTTTTAATCTTAATGCTATTTTCCTACTACATCTAAGTGTGACTCTCAATTTAGGCTGACTTCACAGAATGCTGCTGAAATATCACCTAACCCATATGTGAGCTGCTCATTTCCTTTATATAATTCCATTCTTTCCATTTACAAATGTATAGTCACATATACACACATACCTGTGCTATAGAATGGGCTTTCGGTTTATCAGATATATATTAAGTTGTATTGAGATGTAAAGAAAATGAAAACAGGCATTCATTTTAAAAAGATTATTAAACATCCAATGAAGTGGGAAATAAAGCTCATGAAGCTACAACAGGGCAGGTTAGTTTAACCACACTTTGCAGTTCTGTTCCCTAGCAATGAATCATAAAGTATTTATTGAACAAAAGCATTGGCAGGGATGTGCCACAATAATTCCGAAGAAAGAATGCATCTTCCACAGTGAGAAATAGCAGGTCAAACTTTATCACAGTATTTGAAGACTTTCCTCACATTATAAAACATGTGCTTCATCTTCCAAATGGCATAGGCTTATAAGCAAACCATATCTATTAAAGATCTCAAGTCACTTGATTAGATGGCTTCTCTTATTCAAAATGTAAAGCCTCTGAGTTCAACTCTAAGCTCAACCATCTATTTTTTTCCCCAATTATAAAGGCCAGACCTGGGAAGGCCTTGGGCTTGAGTAGCCATGTGTGTGGAGTCTGCTACTGGCACACACCCTGGCAGGTCATAGACACTCCATCTGACTTTTCTCTCCCCTTTCCTTCCCTTTTGCTTTCCAAGACCTGGAAGAAAAGAGGGAAAAATATCTAGAACACAAATTACAGCCTCAGAGCCCCATATCTGCCTTTCTTGGGGAACATGGAGCAAGGATACAGGGGAGGCCAACATATTAGCTATATTTTTAAAAGTTATAAACTAAACTAGAAAACAGCTAGCAACATGTGACGCATTCTTTTACCTTGACAGTCATCCCCTCCTAACAATTTAGAGGCCAAGTTCTGATAGAGTTCTCAGAATTCTGAGAGCTAAAATGTACAGAGGTTGCACAGCACACTTGCCCCACCAGCAGTCCTGAGACCTGTCTCTTCCTCCTGCTTCCGCCAGCTCGCTCACAGAAAGGGGCTTTGTGTGTGTGGTGGCCTCACACAGCATGATCACAAACACTCACCTCACAGACACTAGGCAGCCTCGAGGCTGAAAGCCAGCACACAGCAGCAGAGCCTGCTCCCAGGAGAGCGGGCTAGGGACCGTCCCAGCAGAGACAGGCCAGGGGAGAGAGCAGCCCCAGAAGGCAGTAAGCTTGGCCCTACCCCTCGCCTACAGGGTTCCAGAGGGAGCTGCAGAGGGGCCTCAAAAGCACTGGGGAAGCCAAGTCCTGCCTGGTTTGAAGCATCGCTTTGCTTACAAGTTTAGCAATTCTCACAGTGATCCCACTTTTACCAAGGAATCAATACCTGCAAAACTACTGAAGTTAATATGATTATAGCATCAAGAATAAGTATTTCTATAAACAGAAGTTTTGTTCCTGTATCAACAAAAGCACAGATGCATATAGCTTGAGTGATTTTTCTCTCGTCCATCTTTGACTCAGCATTTTTTTTGAGACAGGGTCTCACTTTGTAGTTCAGGCTGGCCCTGAGCTCAGCTTTGAACTCACATCACAGCAATCCTCCTGCCTCTGCCTCCCGAGTGCTGGGATTACAGGTGTGAGCCACCACATCCGGCTCTGTGGTATGTGGTACTGATTGCTGGTGGGCGTGAGTCTCCATGCCCAATATTGTATGTGGTTACTGAGGTTGAATCTGGGCCCTTACATTTGCAAGACAGGAACCAGAACCACTGAGCTAAATCCCTGGCCCATCTCTTCCTCAGTTTTTACTGTTTTTGCCAGCTGAGGGCTTTGTCCTCTCTCCCTCTTTGAACCCTATCTTTCCTTCTGTCCTCCCTCTGCATTCTCATTTTATGCTTTGTTAAACTCATTTTTTCGTAGATTAAGAAGAAAGCACAACTAGAGGTTGTATTTTCTACCTTTACAAAGTTAACACCTACGCCATCTTAGTCCAATACAGAAGGAGCCATTTTCACTGCACAGTGCTGCAGAAAAGGTGTGGTAGATGGGACCGCCTTGAGTTACATGTTCACCTTTGACACTAATGGTTCTTCTAGAAGCTGCAAGACACCTTTACTGAGAAAAAAAAAAAAGGGGGGGGGGGGGGGGGGGGGGGGAGTGTGGAATATCAGGTTTCACTTTGGTTTTTATGCATGAATGAGCAGAAAGGAGGCAAAGCGCTTTGAAGACTACTTCCTGTTACACTCTGGATCAGGGAGGCAGGGAGGGGGAGGGGACTACCAGGTCTCAGCAGACAGGCAGGGAGGGAAGGGCTTGTGGTGTAGGGTTAAAAAACCAGAACAGGGAGCCGCAGTTAAAGTTACCCCACCCTTTATTCAACCTGAAGCCAAACTCACGAGATCTTCCTATGTTACAGACCCCTCTGGGGGAGGGCAGGAAGGAGTTTGAAAATGGTCAAGATAATAGATACATGTACCAACTCCCCTCCCCCAAAATGCAACTAGCACATACTGCAAACATACAGGAATAAAATAGGGGAAATACCTGCTCACTTACATGTTTGAAGCTTAAAAACATCACAAATGAAATGGGCTTTAGTTTTACCATGTCACACTTCCTAGCTGTGCTATCTGCCCTCGAGCCACATATGTTACTCTGTGCAAACTTCTGATTGAAGATGACTCTATTCTTAACTCAGGAATTGACAATTACTTCTGTCTTACTGGAAGGAAATTATTACTTTTGTAAAAAAAAAAAACAACTGTAGTAATTATAAATGAAGAAGAAAGAAAGAAAGTGCCATGATAGAAAAGATGAAATTTTTGTTACCAGCAACAGTAGGGGACTTTTACCCACTCACCGTCTATCTTTCTTTTGCCACCTGAGTAGCAGACAGGGCCACCTACATTACAGTTGACTGGATTGACAGCACAGCCACAGAGATAGAGTAAATGGCCCTTCGTCCCGGTCAAGGGTGGGCTCTTTGACAGACATGCTGTACACCGGCTGGCTTAGACAAGTTACTGTTTCTCATCATTCTGGCCTGGGAAACCCAGGATCAAGTTCAGGTTTGAGGTGAGGGTGGGTTCTAGGTGAGTAGATGTTAGCGACAGCTGGCGGGAAGAGGGAGGGAAGGGTCTTGTTTTACCGGAGTGCTAATTTATCCCCTCACAAAGGCTCTATTTCCTAAATCTATGGCTTGGGGTTCAGCTTCTACATACAGATTGTAAAGGGACATAAGCATTCTGTCCGTAAAACAACCTGAGGGAAAACCTCTAATGATTGTAATATCAGTTACTTAGGGTCGGGGAAAAGTTCATCAGCGAACCTTCCCTGACAGCATTCTGCGGACTTCTGCATGGCCCTCCGTGGATGTGTTTGTGTGTGACTTCCCCTGCCGGAAATCGCAAGCGTGGAGTCACATGAGTGATCACATACACAGTACCTTCCCGCTTTTTCAGCTCGGCCACTCAGTGTCACCTCTTCAGATCTTCCCACGGTGTGCAGAGAGGCAGCGAGGGGCTGCGGGAGAGGAGCACCCCGAGGTGGGCTCAGAGGGAGGCCCAGCGCCGAACAGGCTTGTGCTGTCTGCCATCACGAAGGCGCACTGTGCATTTTTCTGTCTCCGAGGCGAGTTTTCAAAGCTTCAGACAGGTCCTCATAGGAGGAAGACACGGGCCCTCAAGGACTCTTATTTCAGGCTTGGCGCCCTGCTGGGGACCTGTCATAGGACCCCTGATTCTAAAGAACAATGCCTGGGTCCCTCCTGGATGCTGTGCGTGGTCCTGAGGGCAGAGGGTAGCACGCCAGCAGGTGGGTCTCTCAGAGACAGGGCCCAAGTTGGGTGGGGGGAGACGCACCACTAAGCGTGAACAAGGGAGAAACAGTCAGATGAAGTTCAGCAAAGAGCTCCAGGTGCTTTTTCTTCGCGCTCTTGCTTTTCTCTTCCTCAGCTTATCACCCGCGAGGGACCTGGCAGCTTCCTGCACCCACCTCCAGCTGCAGGACCACGGATCGCTCGTCCGGAGCTGTTTGACTGCGCTGGCTTATTTACCCACCTTATCTCCCCCGCCCCCAGACTTTAAACCTCTTTGAAATACAGGTTAAGTGCGTCCTCTCAATCACTTTGTAGTTATGTTTCCTGGCACAACTGCTCTTGTTCGCCGCTGTAACCCAGGACCCGGCACCTACCAAAGCGATCAGCACCAGTCAACCCAACAAGTGTGCGCGGAGGAGAGAAGGCTCATGTTGGTTAAGCATTGAACCGTTACCGTAGGAAACCTACGCTGCGGTGACGCCAGCCGTCTACACAGGCTCCAGGGTATCTCCTCGGAGCTGGGCTCCGTTGCTCCAAAGCAGCAGGTCTCAGTCCGAAAATCATTCTCCAACTCCTTTGCGGATTCGGACTCACTGCTCAACTGGTATCAGGAGGGAGCTGGTGGACCACAGAGTCGGAGCTCCAGGTGAGCTCGCAGGCAACAGTGAAGATCTTCTCTTCCCCAGAACCCGGAGAGCTTGCTTCCAGGGAACTTGTTCTACTCAAATAAAAGCGCAGCCCTGAAGAACAACCCACTGAATAATTCGAGGACTGCGGAATTACCAGAAATTCCAGTCTTAGAAAGCACTCAGTGACCTCACAGTAGCTATAGGCCATCTGTCTGCACACTGACCAGCCCAGGACTTTATGCAGTGTCCCTTGGGGCTAGGATTCCCAGGAGAGACAGGAGGAATGCCCTCGGCACCTCACTAGTGAAGAGCTTGTTAGGTGGTGCAGAAGCCACCTGCCAGCCAGCAGGTCTTCTGGTCAGAGAGCCAGCCACAGAGCTGGCTGCTTTGAATATCGAGGAAAAATGTTTCCTCTGCTCACCACGAAGGTCACAGTCGAATCTCCCTAAATGCCTATTAGGCATCAGGTCCCATGGATCTGATGGAATTATATCTAAAAAGCGACACATCTCAGGAGGCCAGCCCCATCTACAGCCGGGACGTGCTGTCCGCGCCCCTGGAGATTTTCTCAGGCACAAACAGTTCTACAGCATCAGTGAGGTCTGAGGGTCGTCAGGATCCAATAGGGTGCAGGACTCCTCAGATCAAACGGAAATCTGAGGATTTCTGGCCAGTGGCCAGCACACCTCTGCTGCACCATGTGGCCATTGGCTTAATAAAGATAAGTTTAGGAAGAGAGCAGCACAAGTTATCGAGTCACAAGTAGTATTTCCTGATATATATATATATATTTGCCAATGAAAATCAGAATCAGAAATGTCAAGTTACTGAAACTTAGCAAAAACATGTTATTAAGAGTAGCACTGTTCCTGAATCTCTACACAAGAAAAAAGAATGAGAAGATTGTTGAAATTTGTACATTTAGATTAATACAGGGCAAGGCCAAGGGGTTGGCTCAGTGGTGCCACCCCTGCCTGGCAAGCACAAAGTTGAGTTTGCTCTCTGGTACCACAAAAGGAAAAAAAGCTAGATACCGTGTTCCATTATTATGGCATCCATTACTTCTAAAATGATCTTTTTTTTTTTTTTTGAGACAAGGTCTTGCCATGTATCTCAAGTTGGCCTTGAACTTACTGTGTAGCCTAGGCTGGCCTCAAACTTGTGATCCTCCTATCTTAGCTTCCCATAGTACTAAAAGTGTAGCCTAGGCCACCACACCGAGCTCCTAAAATTTAAAATAGCTATAATGTGTCAGACACATAACATGTGTCAGCCAATAAATTGTTGCATTTAATTATCTAATTTCATTCCCCTAAAAATACTATGTAGTAAGTATATTAATGTCACCTTTTCTGCTTTCATGAATTTTAAGTCATTTGCTCAACATTTTGTAGGTATAAAGCTGAAAAGCCAAGATTGGAAATCCAATGCATATGACTGCAAAATCTGTATTTTCCCCAATATATATATTGCCTTGAGTGAAATTAAAGATCAATTGTCTTTCCTTTATAAAAAAAAAAAAAACCCGGGGCCGGGGAGTTAGCTCAGTGGTTCCGGCGCCTGTCTCGCAAGCGCAAGGACCCGGGTTCGATTCCCCGGTAACCACATAACAATACTGGGTGTGGAGACCCCAAGCCCAGCAGCAACCAGTACCACATACCACAGTGCCGGGTGTGGTGGCTCACGCCTGTAATCCCAGCACTCGGGAGGCAGAGGCAGGAGGATTGTGATGTGAGTTTGAGGCTGAGCTCAGGGCCAGCCTGAACCACAAAAGCGAGACCCTGTCTCAAAAAGCCTAAAAAAAAAAAAAAAACCCAAAACTTTAAGTACAAGACTGATATTGCAACTTAATATTTAATTATGGAGAATTCTAAATGCATTCATTCATACTAATATTTTTAAAGATTTAATTTCAATGCATGTAATTTAATTTGTTTAACTTAATTTGCATAACCAAGTTAAGAAGGCAATCCCCCAACTACAAGTGCATCCTATTAGACTTGGTGATTTCGGCATGCTTCTATGTCCAGAGTGATGGCTCCCATCAGGAAGACACACACACACGCACGCACGCACGCACACGCACGCACGCACAGTGTGTTTAACACAGGCTAGGTGCATCAGGAAGGTCCCGCATGGGTCCTTCATGAGGACTGAAAACCTGGCACACCATTGACGTGAAAGGAAACTTGGATAGGGCAGATATTCTCCAGGAGAAAGGACCATGGGAAGAGCTGGAAATCGAGACCAGAACATAGGATGGGTCGTAACAACCATGGCAGATTATCTCACAGCCATCACAAAATGAACTGAAGTCACTTCCTCGAAAGTTGCTCCACACAGGGACCCTGGACATCCCTTCCCACACGTGGACAGCATTCCCTTCACTCTGGTGCAGGACACCTAAGTGATTTTCAGCAGGCCATGTTCCACTAGCCCACTAACACTAGTTATTTTTCCATAGACGTGACGGCAATTTCATGTCACCATTAAAACAACCACAAGCTTGTTCAGTTACCTTGCTAGATATAGTGTGACATGACGTTGCACATCTATCTGCCGAGACAAACTGGCTTTCGTAGATTTCTAATTCATGTGATTTCTAGCGCTTCCAACTTCTTTGGTTGGGTGGGAAAGGAAAAGGAAAGAGAAATGCAGAAGAATTATAACACACACACACACACACACACACACACACACACACACACACACACACACACATGCAACTGGTAACCTTAAACAGAATTCAGAAGTGGCTCTGTACTGACCCCCATAAGACAACTTTCCCTGTCATTTGTTAGTTACATTTACTTTGATTTGCCCATTTTGTGGGAAGGAAAGTCTTGAGCTTTCTTCTCTGCCTTCAGTGTGTTCTTGGCAATTGGGAGAGTGGCAGAAACAGTGACTTGGGGCAGCTGGCTTTTGGGGGTTACCTTGCAATTTCTGGCTGTACTCAGTCCTGTCTGACTGGCTCCTCCTCAAGGTCCCAGAGTGGTCCCCAGAGACGTCACCCTCCACCATGGTGTCTGTCTTCCTCCTCTCCAGCATGTACAGTCGGGGCCGCAAGAAGGTCAGGTTCTTTTTCTTGGTGCCCGAGTTCTCTTTCCCAAGGGGGTCTTTGGGCTCCATGGAAGCGAAGATGGGCTTCCAGGTTTGCAGGGAAGGCAGGGCACTGAGGTGCCTCACACGGAGGGCTGAAGCTGCTGGAAGTAAGAAAAGAGGCGGCTTCCCTCCGGGCTACTTGGCTGTGGGTGCCACCTCTGCGAGCCCCGGGGCTCCACCCCGATGAGGTCATGCCTAGAATCCAGCAGGGGAAGCTGCCACCTGTTACCTGAGAGACCTGCAGCCCAGAGCTAGGCAAAGCAGGGACTACGCTGTCACATGCTATGAAGCAAACAAATATCCCATTGTGTGGGGTTGGGGCTGGGCCTGGCCAGGGGAAGGAGGCCCGTGTGTGCGAAGCACCACCTGCAGCCCAGGTGCAGTGTGTGCCCAGGGAGCGCCAGGCTGCATTTCGTGGGCAGCTTTGGCCTCCATCACTGCTGTGAGCCAAGGCAGCATGTGGTGTTGAGAATGTGTGTCAGCATCTCTACTCCAAAACCTTCATTTTTGATTAAACATGGAATAGTCAGAAACAATTTACTAAACGTGCACTTGCTAAATCCTGACCCACGTGCCAAGAGGATAAAGGTTGGTTCAGGCAGAAAGCACATCTGGGTTCACATCTGGCACAGCTCAACACAAGGATGCCCGCAGAGCTTTGCATCCAGGATTTCTGCGCCCACCTGGAGTCAGTTCTTTCCTGGGCCCGGCCTGCCCTGCCCTGTCCTGGTCCTTAGGAAAATGAACACTGACTTGGGGTTTGAGTTCTTGGTGGTCACTTCCCTGTACTTCTCACAGGGGAGGACCAGGAAGGGCAGCTCCTGCCAGGAAAACAGAAGGAGGAAAATGCTGCAACTTTAGAGGCCCTTACAAAATATAAAGGAGAGGGCAACGGTGCAGACAGAGGAAGGCAGGTGCCCGCGTTAATCACCCCCAGTTGTTTTCTCTTGCATTTGCTGAGATCTCTTGGGGGTTCTCAGAAGCTCTGGGATGAGCTGAGGGTTTTGTCAGCCCTTCTTAGGGAAAAAACGACCCCAGGGAGGGAAATGGCCTCTCTCTCTTCTGTTCCGGGAGGTGACAGACCCAGCTGTGCGCTGCCCGTTTGGATCTTCCTGCACTCCCGTCAGACGAGACTTATAAATGAGGAAAAAGAGTTAAATACAGTTTTCCCAATTCAGGATGTGCAGGCTGGATGTAATTTTCATAATTATCTTAAATGATAAATCTCTGCTCACTGTAGAAACATCTATATATAGCTGGACACGTTGAATGGCTCTTATTGAATGTAATTGATGGTCTATTTTTAACAAGCCATCTCAATACATGTATAAATGCTTTTAAAGGCACAATCCTCTAAGATGTAAAACTAACTTTCAAAATTTATAATAAAATCATCTCAATTATTTTCTGATATTAACTCCCCCCCCACACACACACACATCTGCCTGGTGAGCCCTATGATGCTGGTAAGTATTTATCAGAGTTATACTATCTCACAAGATGAAAGTATAACTGCTTGTGTATCTGCACTGCAATTATATTATGTAGATATGGCTTGGGCTTTGAAACAGCAGATTTATTGGAAGTATGAAATGTTAGGGCACAAGTCTAAAAACCTTTGTCTGTGGCCCCTAAAAATCAGATAGAAACCTAGTACAGTCAGGTAGAAACCATTTACGTGGTTTTAGGTGTGGTTAATATTTAAGAAATGCAGAAGCCCTGCCATAAAGCCGACCCTGGATCTTGAAGAGCCCTGAAGTACTCCTGGGCAGTGCGTTCCTGTGCAGGGGTGAAGAGGCTCCATTTGGAACCCGAGAGCATGCTACCCCAACCCGGGCAGTGTCACCGGTGGTGTGCGAAAGAAATGAGTGTGAATTCCACGTGCTCCTATTGGGTCAGCTGTCTGCACACATCTCTCTGTTTGCCTGGCGTTTTGAGAGGACAAACTCTCACCTAAGCAACTATGAAATATGTGCTAAGGTCAGAAATTTCCTTTGTGTGTCAATCTTACTGAAACAAATGGATATTTTTAAAATAAATATTAGAGCAGATCATAGTCAAGCATCTTTGTTATATTAATCTATCTAGTTGCAGTATTACACATAGCATAATGACTGTGATTTCAGTGTCTATTCGTGATAGTTTCTATATAAATTTTAAGATAATACAAAAATTCTCCAGAATTATCTTCTCTTTATTCAGTGAAGGAGGCAGAGATCGTCAGTTCTTTCTCGGCCTCCACTCCCACTTCATGCCATTCTCTGCCACCTGAACCTTTATCTTGTTCTACGCAGCGATCAGCCTGGCCCCTTGATGCCGATTTCGTTTCCTCTTCTTCCCACCTCCCTTTCAGGAAGAGGTGGTGACGTTGCCTCAGTCCTGGCAAATGAGCCCTTGCTAACGTCAGGGCACTGTTTTCTAGGAAAGCTCCCGCTTCTCCAATGCAGTGGGGAGACACAGCTGGCTTCACTCCTCCCTTCTACTGTGGACCGGACCCTCGGTGTGATGCCTGGAGCAGTCGCTGCCGTCCTGTGTCCATGAGGACATCCGACGGCCCTGTGGGCTCGTACACAACCGCGCTACTGCACAAGGACCAGCAGCCATCCACTTTAGATGGCTTGTCACTGGGAGAAATTGACTTCCCTACTCTCCACCGCGGGGAAAGTCCTTCCTGTGAACAGATTGCCAGGGGGTTTAGCAGCAGTGCACAGTCCACACACAGAGTTTCATTCTTTTGCCTGTACCCTCGACTTCCTGAAGCCAGTGTGTTTAGCATGTCCGGCATAAGCCATGTCTCGTTTTGTTGAGCGGAAACAGCTGCAAGCCTTTGAGGGGGCATCTCGCTTGATGGGCGGCAAGGCAAGAAGAGGAACATTTCTCATCCCTACGGGCTTTCTAGTTCTTGGCAAAGGTACAAAAATATTTTAGTGCAAGATGTTCCTATACTTAAACAAAGCATGAATACTGAGACTTGTTGCCTCGGCCATCTTTCTTACAACCTATGCGTTTGGCCTTTGTTGAAGATTAAATGGCGGAATGTGTCTGGGAAAGAAGGAAAAGAGGATTTCAAATACAGAAAGAAGCAAGCTGTGGTATGTACATGTACCCACTTCCCAAGACTAAACTGGGGGAACTGCAAATGTGTACTAATAAAAGTTAAAATTAAAAACAAATTTTTAAAGAATTCTGTTCAGGCTATAGTAAGGTTGTGATGCATTTAAGATGTGCAAGGAAAACAAGAGGCTTTGGATTTATAAATTTGGGTGTACTATTTAAATATTGTACTTAAGACTATGCATATTATGGGCAAGGATGTAGCTTTGTGTCACTGCCCCTACCTGGGAAGCACAAGATCCTGAGTTCAATCCCTAGTTTCTCTCTCTCTCTCTCTCTTTCTCTCTCTCTCTCTCTCTGTCACACACACACACACACACACACACACACACACACACACATCTTATGTGAGCTCATATGATAAGAAGATATATCCAGAAGGGAAGACCAAATATCATGCTCCAAAGATCTCTAAGTTTACAGGAAAACCCCTTGTTGCTGGGCCGCCATACCTGACATCCACAATGTCCAAGCGGGAGTCTGTTGAGACTCATATTTCCAGTCCATGGTGGACTGCTCCAAAGCAGGAAGGCCTGGTGGAGGGTCAGGCTGGAGAAAAGCTGCTCACATCATAGCAGCCAGGAAGCAGAGAGATGGGAGGAATTAAGACGGAGATGAACCTTTCCAGGTCACACCTCCAGTGACCCACTCTTCTGACCAGGCAGCACCTTCTAACAGCAGGTCAGCTGCAGTCCCCAGAATGAGTCACCTTCCAAAAGCCCTGCATGTGAGTGCGTGAAGCTCCTGCCGGAATATGAAGGTACATACCGTGATGGTTACCTTTGGAAAATGTGGTCTGACTAGACACCCTTATATACGGTCTTCTAGTCTCTATTAGGGTTGATTTTGTTCACACTGTGTTAGACATGGAACTGCCTTTCCCTTCCTGACAAAGCTCCATACATCCTTTACTCAGCTTGAATATCCTCCCCTCTGTGACATCATCTCCTGTCCCTGAGCAAAACAGCTTCCCCTAAACCACGTGTCAACATGCCCCTGTCATGTTAGTGAGAGCTCTGTATGCTCTGTGAGTCCAGTTAAATCACAAGCTTTTAAAGCTGTTCTCCTGTGAAACCCTCCTGCCTAGCAGCACGAGATCAATAAATATTTGTTGTTGTTTGGGCGGCTCACCAACTGATGGGGACCTGCTTAGCTAAAAACTGTGGATCATTTTTCCCTTTCTATTTTAGGGCCTTCTTTCCCGGAAAGGAAGAGTATAGATGTGGAAACAAAAGAGAAAATCAGAGAATGGTATTTTCCCTAAGATGAGATCATTACTGCATTTGTGAGATAATCGTAGATCGAGCTTGGAGAGCTCCCTATTCAACTCGAAATTGTTCTGAGTGGCTCGGGGCTCACGTAGCTGTGCTTTTACATGTACCGATGTGCTTCCTGAAAGCAACAATTTCTGTTAATGCACTGGCCAGGCAGCAGCATAATAAGCCTGTCAGCATACAATGGATGGGGCCGAGGCCCAGGGAGGCAAGCCTCCTAATGTTTTTATCCTCTTGACTGAAGTAATTTCAGCAGTGACATATGATTGGAGTTGGGCCTGTGTCTCAGCCATAATGAATCATCTATTACAAGACTTTCAAGGTTATCAGGGGGAAATTTATCTCGGGAAGGGGAAACATCTTTGCAAGTGCATGGGATAGCTTGAGCAAAACAGCCACCTAAGCAAGAAAACGTACTGCTGGAATCTCTGAGAGTTAGCTTTCGAATGATGCCTGCTCCGAGTCCAATCACAGGATTCAATTTTCCAATGTGATTGTCCTGATTCATTTAACAGTTTCTCTGCAGAGCTGTCCTGCAGTGCGGGGCAGTAGATACAGGAAATGAGCTGTCCTCACGGTCCAGGGAGAACTGAGAGAAGGTGTGTGCATTTGTCTGTGGCCCTTACTCTCTGATTTCTCCCAGCTTTATTTCCTAAAAGTGGCTCCCAGTGGATATGACCTGGCTTATAGGCTAGTACTATAAGTACTATGGATTGTTTTTGTTTTGATTGGAAGCAGCCAGCATCCTGTTTTGCATTCACTGCCAGGATGGCTAATTTAAAAAACATCCCTTTAAAAAGAAAATCTCAGTATTGTGTTGAATGTTTTAGCACGAAATGTGGCTGCCACAGGGTCCTGGAGACTTAGGTAAAAGCAAACAGTCCTCTGTTCTCTGGTTTCCCAGGCCTTCTTACGTTCTATTGCTTTTCCTTTGTGTGGAAACCTGTCAGCTACGAGTCCCTGTGATGACCAACTCCAAGCAGATACTTTTGTTTTAGCTTGAGTGTTAAAAGCAGTGATTACAGACAAAGAGGAGAGAGAAAGTATGTTTTTAATAATTACAGCAAGGCATCGGTAAATCACGGAGGCTGAGAAGCACGCTTCACAGCTTAGGAAACTTTGAGAAGCCTATGGGCTATGGAGCTGATTGTGGGTCTTAGCTTCATTCATTCTGAGAGTTCTCTGCACATGCCAGTATCCCTCTCGGGCTGCACATAATGATTCCTTCTTGTAATCTCAGCCCTCGGGAGGCTGAGGCAGTAGGATCACAAGTTTTAGGCAACCTGGGTGATAGCAGGCCAGGACTGTGTAGAGAGATCCTGTCTCAAAAACCAGAACAACCACCAAAGAAACCCAGTTTGTCTCCCAGGGTGAGATATACCACTTAGCACTCGGATGCACTTGCTTTACCTCTCAGAGGGAAGCTTCAGCTTGATCTCCGCATTTTGTAGAGCGGTATTGCCACTCTTTCAGAGAATAACATTAACTTCAAAATTATAGTAACCATAGCAACCGTAACTAGGTCAGTTTGCACTTAGAGGAACATCGGAGAGTCTATCTCTTCTCCCGGCATCCTGCACCTGCAAAATCTTGTTAGATGCAGAAAGTAGCTCCACAAGGAAAGAGCCTTCTCCTATCCAGGAGAGTGTTCACCTCTTCACTGGAGGTCCATAGCCCTGTAATGCTTTCTGCAAACGAAATGACACATCTGTGACTTCACCTTGTCCACACCACCTGCATGTCTCTGGAACGGTTTTCAGTTCTCAAACTCTAATTGTTTCTGTTAAGATGTGAACAGTATCTTAATAAATTCAATGCCCAAAGAAGGCTATAGAAATAATGGAACTGGCAGAGAGAACTCTTTTTCACTTTAGTCACACTTAATTTTCCCCTTCCATCAGAAACTACAGTTTTCTTATTGAACGAATATTCATAGTACCCTCCCCTTACCAGTCAAATATCTATATCTATTAATATGTTTCATGAGCTACTTGTTATGAAATCAGTTATATTTATGTTGATATAGTTTTCCCATACAGGAAAAGCTTTAGACAGCTACAATTAGGGGCAGTGGGATTAGAGGGGAGATAAGGGAAATCTCCTATTTTAACCTAAATTTTCTGTTTGATTTTTAAAAATAACTCAGCAGTTAATAAGTTCTTTATAGCATTTAACTCTGCCTTAAGTCCATCAGTCCAAATATGACCTCAGGTTCAAGTGGGGAAGTACAACAGCATTAAGAGAAAGGGCCATTTATGGTGTAGCTACAATACTTTCATGTTCTGAGGATTGCCTAAGGACAGCTTCCTCACAAACAAAGTGGACCTTTAAGTTACAACTTGCCCAACATACATACAACTTGGGTCAATTAGGTTAATAGAAGATTCATCTGCTTCTTGTTATCTATAACATGTACCCAGGTAAACGTCCGGATCTCAGCTGTACTAACTTATAACCACCTTGAGTTACAGCCAGCCCTTGGAACCAATCAACCTTGTAAGTCAAGCGTCCAATGTGTTAATATCATTCTGTTACCATGGATGATGAGGTTTGAGACACGTTTCTAAGTTCTGCTGTGTGACAAAGACTTGGACATGGCGCGTGACACTAAGGAAATGCAGCAAAGTTTAACAGAGCTGGATTGGTCCATGGGGTGAGCCTGCTCATGCATAAGGTAAAGAAAATGACAGGAGTGCCGAACATCCTAGGTTTAAGAATTTAAAAAGTTGAGTGTCCTCTAGGGTGCCTACTATTGGGACTTACGGAGCATAATTGACAGAGTGATTGACAGGGTGCTGAGTCAGGCCAGCTGTGTCTACTGCGCATGTCCATTCCCATAATTCACTGTTATAATTAATTGATGTACTGGACATGGCTCATGCACATTAACTCTAGATGCTTCCGTTGAAGAGAGACACTGGGGAATCTGGTTCACATGCCTCTGAGTTTGGGAGTTAGAAATTTTTTAAGGCAGGCGCAGCAGTCTTTGTCTTTCTTACCTATGCAGGTGGTAGGCCTGAGGACAAAGAATGGGGTGGGGCTTGCCCTGGGGTGTTGAGGAGGCTTGAGTGGGTGGAGGGACAGGCTGAGAGTCCCAGGAGTCCTACTGGGTCTGTACTAATTTCTGTCTCACAGATGTCGAGCTGAGACTGAAAGATGCAGTTCCACTCTGGAGCATCTCAGAGAGGGGAGAGGAGATTCTAGTCCACACACAGACTCATATCCAAGAACTTGTTCTTCGCAGACAGTAACTTACACCGGGCCTTCCTGTCGTCCCTGTGCAGTTGATTCCAAAGAAAATAATGCCTGCTTGTCAGAGCAAGTGGCAGTTAAACTAGATTTTCGTCTTTGACCTTCAAGTCTAGCATTGTAGGAAGCTGAGATTTTGAAAGGTGTACTGAGAGTGCTTGGCACTTGGTTAGCTGCCAGTTGAGGTCTAGACACTGGGCCGCCTAGTGCCTGAATATTCCCCTTGCAGCAGGGCATCGGGAACCTAGAATGCAGCTTCCTTGTGCTCTGGCCAAACAGAGGCCTAATATGACCAGATGTCTGAAGCAAACGGCTGACCTTGGACCAGTCTTTCAGGCAAAGTTCATACACTGGACATATTTTTTCAGGTCCGAGGCAGAACAGTGGTCTGGATCTGCAGGTAAAGGGGAAAACGCTGCATCTAACTCAGAACCCCAGACCTCTGAGTTGGGAGGAGAGGCCACAGATCAGCGCGGTTTATTTAGGCATGTACAAAGTAAGACCTTTGCAAGAATTGCCTGAATGTTTGGAAGTATTGGCATTTTCTTTCTCCTAGTCTTGTGGCAATCTATATGTAGCTCAGGGGTAACCCAGGGCAACCAGAGAGACACTGAAAACAAATTAGCCACTTGGTTTTATATGTGCTAAGTTTTGTCTGACTACTACTTAGGATAAATAATGCATAAATAAAGAGCACCCTATTTGGGGATGGGCTTAGGAAGATCTGGGAATCCAGAATAGAAAAGAAAAGATTTTTTTTAGAACAAGAGTAAACAGAAAATAGGAGATTTAAGAAAAAAGTAGCAGACCTGTTCCCAGGAGGCCAGAGCCTGACTAAGGGCCTGGCCACTCATTTCCTTGTTCCTTGTTTCTTTGGGCCTTGATAAAGAATTCAGTCAAGGCTGGGGTGGTAGCTCAGTGCTTAGAGCACCTGCCTCACAAGCACAAGGGCGTGAGTTTGATCCCTGGTGCCAAAACAAAAAACAACTCAGTAATTCAGTGAAGACACAGAAACTCACAAGTAATAGTTCTTGATTTAAACCCCGTCCCATCTGAGACAAGAGGGTCTTTAAAGATTGCTTCCCTTTTCTTCCTGTCAGGACTGGGTACAGCATGTCGCCAGCGCTGTGTGGTCACACGGGGCCTGAGACCTAAGAAATGACTGTAAACATCTCACACCCTGAAAACTTCCTTGGCCGGCAACTCGTGTTCTTGGGTCCGCAGCACGCCGTCCCTCAGGCTCGTCAGTCTCTGCCTCATGAGAGCGTTTGAGTCCAGCGCGGAGAAACAGATCAGCTGCTCTGACCCGAGCCTGTGTCTGTCCCTCTGGGGGACATTTGTCTGAAGACAAATTCCACAAGCAGACCGTGAACAGGATGTTACTTGGTCACATCTTGGGAAGATGTCAGAAAGCAGTTTTCAGCTCCTGCTGAGGGAAAGAAACTGAGTCTAAAGGACCCAGTGGTCAGTCATGTGATTAGGTCACGTGATCACCTAGGATGTACAGCTGTGTGTCCAGGAGCGGAGGCCGGAAGTGGGGCTGCTCCAGGCAGACAGAAAAGGGAGTGTAGCCGTGTGTGTGATGCTTCAGAAAATGTCCCCAGAAGGGGAAAGTGTGACCTTGTGACAGGTGAGCTAACCCACGTCTACCACGGCCCTTGAATCCTGTCACTTCTACCAGGACTTGTTTATTTTTGTTTCAAGGAACTGCATGTGTCATTAAATCATTTGTTCTGAGTCAAAGAGAAACCACAAGGCACCGAGTCAGGTGCAGACACGGCCCCTGTGCCGGCTGGGAGCCTGTGGTGGACAATCATTTGTCAGAATTCTGACCTCTTTGGGGGTGGCCAGAATGACTGCCGCTCGTGACGACACAGCAACACGATGTGTATCTACGCCGACCCCGCTGACATTCGGTAGGTGCTGTAACTTCAGTGGTATGGGTTCCACGTTTTCTCGAACTAAGACAGCTGATCAGTCAAAATTAAATTGGATCCAGACCATAATGAGGTTTTGTTTTCCATCATTTTCCATAAATTAAGTCTTGCATGAAGGCTCCAGAACTTTGTTATCCTGAAAATTGTGCATCAGGAATATGCGATTTGCTCTTATGCCTCCGGGTCTCTCATTGTTCCCTGCTGTCCTTCACAAGTCAGGAAGCAGAGACAGCTAGAGAGACTCTTTGGAGCAGATTGGTCCGTGTTCCTGCCTGAAAGGCATCAATTTCCATGAAAACAAAACAGCGCTCAGACTGAAGGGAAAGGTGACCGCTGGCCTATTATCTTACTCAGGTGTGGGCCAAAGTGACTTAAAATATGCTAAATTCTCTGTCCTGGTCTCTCTAGTTTATCTCCATAAAAAGTCTGAAGATTTCCTAAAAATGCCATTCATTTTCTTTGCCGTGTTCTCTAGAAGTGACAACAATAATATTTCACACCTGTCTGCTATTGTATGCTCAGGTTTGTATCTTAGTTGGACTTGTTAGTATTTCCCAATAATTAACCACCCATTTGCTGAGTATTGCTTGGGGTAAATTTACTTCTGTAACTGTGTAATATTATGTAAGAGTTTTCACAGTTGGATTTTAGTTAATACACAGACAGCTTTACAAGACTACAACAAAGTACCTTAAACTGTTAACTAATAAAGAGAAAAGATTTGCTTTGGCTCATGGTTTTAGAAGTCTAGGATAGCAGACTGATTGCTTGGATGCCAGATTTCAGTGAGAGGTACCTATGTTGTAACAACCTGCTCACCTCAAGGCTGTGAAAGAAAGAGGAGGGAGGGGCTGGGCCCCCGCCATTCCTCTCAAGGGGACACCCCAGTTCCCAAAGGGCCTCCACCCAGCCTTGCCCCTCCCCAGCAGCACACCAGGAGCCAAACACCTGGCTCCCTGGGGACACCTGTATCCAAGCAATGATGGGTCATAACTAGCTCTGTGTTTAAAGGGGCTTTGCACACCCCCAGACCAGCCACAGCCTCAGAAATAAAAGCTGTACAGCTGTAATTGGAGCAGAGAGGTTAAACATTATGAGTTACTGTACAATGAGCTGGGGCATCAGAGCAAGTTGATAGGCAGTGTACTGGCACAAAAACACCGCTTGCCAGGCCATGTGGGAAAACTCTGCCCAGAACAGTCCGTGAGAAGGGGCGGGATGCAGAATCATTCATCCAGGACGTTTCCTTCTCCCGTGTTCCTTTGGTCAGAGTTTGCCTGTGAAGCACTGGCCCTCTCGCACTTCTGGATTTCATCATCTTCCCTGGTCCCTGAGACACAATCTGCTTAGGTCACATCTCGCCCACTGACCGCTAACAGCCTGGACGTGGGCACCATGGCCTCCAGCCTCGATGGCTGACGGGTCTGACCTTGTGCTCACTTCCACTCAGGGCCTCACAGTTCAGGCTTCTCAGAAGCCCTGAAAAGATCCATCACAGCTATAGAATAAATACTATCAACCTCTGACCAAACCCGGTTCTGTTGACCCTTCTCCGATTCACATCCCAGATTTGTCTCAGTCAGGTGCACCTTACAGGAAATTTATTTTTTTATTTTTTTTGATCAAAACGTAAGCTCTTGGATTTGAAAATTCAGCTTTTAACAATCCTGCAAAGTCCTCAACATTATCTCTTTGAATACTGTATCCCCTACTTGATTTTCTTTCCCCAACTACCTTGAAACATGCATCAGATGTTCTTTTTTTTGTTTTTTTTTTTGTTTGTTTGTTTGTTTGTTTTTTGAGACAGGGTCTCGCTTTGTAGTTCAGGCTGGCCCTGAGCTCAGCCTCAAACTCATCACAGCAATCCTCCTGCCTCTGCCTCCCAAGTGCTAGGATTACAGGCATGAGCCACCATGCCCGGCACTGTGGTATGTGGTACTGGTTGCTGCTGGGCGTGAGTCTCCACACCCAGTATAGGTATGTGGTTACCGGGGATCAAACCCAGGTCCTGGCACTTGCAAGACAGGCGCCGGAACCATTGAGCTAAATCCCTGGCCCCAGATGTTCTTAATATACCTCTGACCTTTGTTTCTGTGTGACATTGTAGCTGATTTCCTTGCCTAGCTTCCAGTGCACAAATTCTTTCTTTAGACACATCTAATTTGTCATTAAATGCATCTACTGAGTTTTAAATAATTATTTTATTTCTAAAAATTAATTTTAATCCTTTTCAAATATGATAGTTTAAAAAAATACTGATTATCTTCTTGTATTTTGAATGCTTTCTATAACTATATTAATTTTAAACTTACTTTATTTCATTTCAGCTTTTTGTATGATACATGTGTTTTAAATTTGAAGCTTTTCTTTTTGAGACAGGGTCTTGCTTTGTAGTTCAGGCTGGCCCTGACCTCACTATGTAGCCAAGGCCAGCCTCAAACTTACAGCAATCTTCCTGCCTCTGCCTCCTGAGTGCTGGAATGACAGGCATGAGCCTCCACGCCTGGCACTGTGATATGTGGTATCAGGGATTGAATTCAGGACCTTGTGCTTGCCAGGCAGATGCCAGAACCATTGAACTAAATCCCCAGCCCTTGAAGCCTACTTTTAAAGAGCTATTTTTTCTGTAGAAAATCTTGAGTGAGGATGTATCTGTTTTGCTACTTCTGGGTTTCCTGAAAGTGTCAGCTCAGAAGCTGGCAAAACTTGAGTGTGATCAATCTTGGTTCTAGACCCCAAATTCATGTGAGTCCAAGCCTGTGAACACAAACTGGCAGGAAATTTTACTGCTCACAGAGAGCCCAGCCAGTGCATGGATTCCCTCCGTAAACACTTAGTTCCTGCTGTCTGCCTATAGGACGAGGGGTGTCCCAGAGAACTATCTAGGTGAAGTGCCTGTGCCCTGAATTTTGCAGAAATATCCTTCAACTGGTGAAGAAATCTTCTGATCTCTTAACTGGAACCTCTGTTTTAACCTGTGGGCTCCTTGGGGCCATTGGCCTCATTTCCTAACCTGTTCCAGTGATTGATTATAGAGACCCATAATATTCTGCGTCCCGCCAACTTCTCACAGGACCTTACACGACTTCCCTGTGCCCTCTTCACTTCTGACAGATGGGAGCCAGACGTACTTCGCTGTAAGCTCAGCTATACATTTAAAGTAAATACATAATATTTTATGCCGCTTTTCTATGTATTTTATGGAAGAAGGAACCATGATACCTGATCTCCTCCCTATGGAAAACAGATTTTTCCCGATCACTGATTCTCCAGCCAGAACTCTCCCCTCCTCTCCTCAAACATACCAAACTTCTTTAGGATGCAGCAGAAACATTTTTGGTCTCCTTGGACTCTCCTTGGTTATTTGCTTTGGGGTTGTGTTGCTTTATGAGGGTCCACTAGAGAAATAGATTTGGTATAATTTATATTTCATATATGTACTTGTATAAGGTATTTACTAAGTGGGCTTACAAAGTCTTTTCCAGGTCAGAGGTGGGAGGTGCAGAAAAGCGGTCTGTGTGCTGCAGGCTGAGGGTCCCTGTGAAATCAAAGGCCAGCGTTCAGGGCAGAGGTCAGTGTCAGTCCAGGTGGGAAGTGGAGGAGTCTGCCCCAGAGGCCTGAAGGAACTGGAGACCAGCTGGAGTCCAAAGGCGATGGTGAGGCTGGGCTTCCGGTGAAGAAGCAAAAAGGACGCTTTCCACTTCCTTCTCTCTTTATTCCACTGGGCTATGAGCCTGTTAGCTGGTGCCAGCCACATGGCGTGAGCTTCCCTCCTGCATGTCAGTCACCCACAGACACACCCAGAGCTTTACTAACTCATTAGCAGTTCTGAATTCACTCAAATTGATGTATCACAGTTAGGAACCAAGAACCTAGGCTTCATGCATCCTAGGCAGGCACTGTACCACAGGGCCGCCTTATAGCCCGGAAGTTTAAACTGCAGGCATTGTAGAGGTGAGGGCACTGGCTAACTTACACCAGAAAGATTCCAGACAAGACTGGAGGGGTGGGCATTGCACAGGGTAAGTCATCCACCTTCTTCAGCAGTAAGTATCCAGTGAATCTTGCTAGTATCAGTAGTATCTTGTTAGTATCAGTAGTGATGCTGCTTGTATGCACATGGATCATACCTTCTTTATACCCTGCTTGTTCTATGTGGACTTAACGTTAATGAAGCTTCCCTTGGAATAAGTGCATTGGCTTCTAGTGAACCTAACATCAATGGCTGTTTGGAATACCTCGAGACGAGATACCTATACCCAGTTAACACGATGAGCTGTATGAAGTGTTTTTATGAGTTTCTGACCTGTTTGCTATAGATACTGTTTGAGAAAAATGGGAATGTGTATGCCACATGCACAAGAGACAGAATTTGGGACCGGGGATTTAGCTCAATGGTTCCAGAGCCTGTCTTGCAAGTTCAAGGACCCGGCTTCTTTCCCCTGGTAAACACATACAATACTGGATGTGGAGACTCACGCCCAGCAGCAATCAGTACCACACACCATAGTGCTGGGTGTGGTGGCTCATGCCTGTAATCCCAGCACTCAGGAGGCAGAGGCAGGTGGATTGCTGCGATGTGAGTTTGAGGCTGAGCTCGGGGCCAGCCTGAACTACAAAATAAGACTCTGTCTCAAAAAAAAGAGAGAGACAGAATTTGTTGTAAGACCTGTTTTCATTGTAAAGTAGGTCCACATCTATTTGCTGATAGCTATAGACAACTACTAGAAAGAGGTCAACATTTTAGATGCCTTGACTACCTTTGAAGTATATTTTTAATGCTACTTACAATAGTAAACACAAAAATTGGGCATATGCAACCACACCAGTGAATATATACAAACCTCATAGAAGTGAAGCTGTCCTCGGAGTCCTGTTTTAGTTGCTTTTCTCATTGCTGAGACTAAATACCCAACACTCACAAGAGAGAGGAGGAAAGGGGTATCTCAGCTTAGCATTTGTAGAGGCTTCAGTCCATAGTCAGCTGGTTCCAGGGCAGGGGATCAGGGAAGAGGGGCATCACAGAGGAGGAGGAGTCCCTGGCAGGGTAGAGAGGAGGCGGCAAGTATCCTGTCCAGACTGTAAACCTTTCCGGTGGTCGACCCACACCCAGGCTGGGGCTTCCCATTATTCACGTCTAGAGCTACATAAACCAGTTATTGGACTAATCCAATACACAAGACTTTAATCCCTTTATACCTAGGCCCACACACCTCCAAAAGCCCCACCTGTGATTGCTTGAGCTGTGGGAGAGGGTATCACGATAGAAAACATGACAAGTCTATTGACTGTTGTATCTTTTAGCTGATAAGGACGTTCTTAAATGCACATTCTGAGTTACTAAATCCCATTTCTTATTAAAATATGGCCTATACTTTTAGAGGTTCAGAATAATTTTTTCCTCAGAGTACACACTAAAATCTGGTTTCCTTGCATTAATAACATAGAGAGCTGTAATATTTCAACAGTAAACAAAAAGTGGAGAAAATAACCATCAGACCAGTAACTCTTCTTTCCCATCAACTTGTACTCCGAAGACCTACACTCCACCTATTTTTTTTTAAAGGGACAAATAAATAAGACTTAAAATATGGAAAAAATTAAGTATTGTCTGAGATTCCATCTGATTTGAATTGTGGGCAATAGTGATCGTGGGTTACTAGGAGAAGTAGGAAAATTAAAGTAGAAAGAACAGATATGAAAGCTTGGCATCCATAAAAATTATTGGTGTCACTGTCTGTTTCACTGAAGCACTTTGGGTTTTGTTTGTTTAATTCTGATCAGTAAAGAACAGCTCAGAAGCTGTCCACTTTGGTACCCTGAGCATTCTGAAATAAAGAAAAAGGAAGGTGTCTTCACGTGGCGTAAAAGAAAACATGGCTTCGATGGCACCAATGCTATGCAGCTCTTCAGACCACAACATGTATTCTTTGTCAGGACAAGCTTTTTTTTTTTTTTTTTTTTCCTAAATAAAAATACTTCTTCTGCTCTTAGTCAACAAAAAGAATTGAATGGGTTTCTGAAGCAAGCTTAAACTTTTTTATTATTATTATTGTCATAATTATCATCAGAATTTTAATTGCCATGAATCAGCTTATCAATCCCCAGGTCCCAGAAGCCTTAGCCTCTGTGTTGATCCTGCGTGCAATGGTCATGCACTACGCTCAGCTCACATGGTTCACAGAGTTTAAATTCTTTCACTCAGATTTCAGATCCCTTACTTGAAACCAGTCACAATGGCTTTTAATAGTGCCACCGACAGTCAGGCAATGCCCTGCCTCTGCTACTCAACACACTGCATTTGAAAGAATGAGAAAAGTTACCTAATAAGCAGACAGTAGAATAAAGGGTAAGCAAAACATAAATGGAGGCTTCTAGTGCTCCGTCAATGTCCCATGGCAGAGATGCAATGGGAATGTGCGAATGGCTGACACCAAGGGGACAGGGGACACTCCCTGGGAGTGGGCGTTCTGAGTTCTGCTTGTCGGTGGTAGCACTTCACACTCGAGCTCGAGACTTGGGTACAATGACTCCTTTGTGTAACAGAGGGGACTGCTCTGGTTGACAGTTTAAATAATTTGCCAGCATCTTAAATTCTGGGTGATGGAGTCAGAATTCACATTCAAGTGTGAGTTCCTAACTATGCCACATACATTCATCGTTAAGAGAACACTTTCTCTTAACGGATCTGGATTAATCAGCATTTCATAATTAGGGCCCCTCCCTCTACCTAAGCGAGATTACACGTGGAAATGATACAAAGTAAATGGATTATGGTCACTCTGACTTTCAATAGATAAATCATATCTGCACTGACCATGTATCTCTCCCTGTGAAAAGCTTTTAAAATGCTAGAAGTTTACTTTAAAAATCAGGGCAGACATCAATATTAGCAAAGACAGATGTTAAGATCCAACTCCTAAGCAAAATCATTGACAAAGTAAAAAATGCTAATCTGTACCTGGCTGCAGCTCTGGTTCACATAATAGTCCTCAAACCAGTAATAAATAATTCAATTGCAGTTATTCATTGCCGGAATTTTTTGAGGTTCATCCAAAGGTGAACACTTTAAATTCGCACTCTGTGCTACTTTTAAAAAGTTTTCTCAGAATGGAGGATAAAAAAATACCTTAAATTTTGAGTGCAAGTGTACATATTCAAGTTTCGCATATTCTGATATTTACACAATCTATTAAAATACGAGGGCATGATTCCTTTGATGAGGTAGGCAGCCAGTAGTCCTTGATTTGGGCTTTGACTTACCACATACAAACCAAAGCTCGTGAGTGATGTCTGTTAAGCCCCAGGTAGATGTTTGTACCCCGGATTCTGCCACTGAAACTTACTGTGATTTTTCTTCTAATTAGGAAGTGGGATAAGCTTATTGCAGACAACACTGAAAATATGTAAACAACAATTAGGATCCTTAGTTCCAAAGCTGGAGAGAAAGCTGTTTCTTCTCACATTCAGGACATAGTCCAGGGTTTTCTCTGCGCGCCTCTCTGTATACAAGTCTGTATCACCTACAATCATACTTCGTGTCCTGGCCGTTCTTTTCAGTGCAGAATGTGTAACAAGTGCATGGTGTGGGACGTGAGGAGGAGGATGATGGGCAGGAGCATCCATCTCAAGTTCGAGGTCAGAGATCCCAGTGTCACTGCCAGCGCGACATAGAGTTGGTCTCTCACCTTACCGTAGACTCGTGTCTTTCAGTAAATTAAAAGAGGATTCTGGACATATTCGTTGGGGCCACGGTGACGCTTTTTGAATGACTGGTGTATATCTACAGCTACAGCCACCTTTCCTCTGACCGTTTGCCATTTGGTTTAGTGGAACAGTTTTTCAAGTATCAGGAATGAAAGGAAGTGGCAGAGGAGGTACTCAGGAGAGGAGAGAGCACAAGGGAGACGCCCGTGTGACTCCCCTCCCCTGCTTCCCACCCTCTGCGCCTCCCGCCTTGTCTAGCTAGGCCTCGGGTTTGCACTCAGCTGCAGCATGGTTCTGAGCGGGTGGAGTGGCTCTTGGGATCAAACCCAGGCCCTCTCTCCAGTGTCGGCCACAGCCCAGGGTGTTGCCGCATCAGGTTTTGCCGCTCTGACCTGCCCTGTAGCGGGGACTCCGATTCGGCGGCTCGCACTGGATTCAGAGGGCTGAAATGGAGATAGCACGTAGAGTTTCTCTACATGGGCTAATAGGTGTGAGTGTATTTACAAAGTAATTTGGAGGTGACAGAGACTCAAAGAGTCTCAGAGGTCATTTTAGCTAATAGAGTATTAAAATATTAAAACCTTATTTATTATTACATTATTATTATATTATTATATATATTATATTATTATTATATTATTATTATTATTATTAAAACACACACACATACACACACACACACACACACACACACACACACACACACACACACACACACGAGTCTTCGGACTCTGCTGTCCTCTTGGAAGGCTGGTCCGTTTTTCTAAGTTTTTTGCCAGTATAAACCGGGAAAAGTCCCAAGGTGTACGTGGTACTCAGTGCCCTGGCACCACCAGGCACTTGCTCCACCCCCTCTGCCCTACCTGACCTCCCTCTGCCTGATGTGGGTTAACTGGCAACCGCAGTACCAGGAGAGCAGCGCGGGGACCCAGGCGGATGTGATTCTCGTTCGGTTCAGGAGAGGACAACTGTTTTGCCTAAGGTTCTTAGGTGTCATTAACAGAAACTAAGTTAACTAGAGCTATTGTGTTAACGATTACAACTGAAGTTAGACCAAAACAAAACAAAAAACAACCTTTCCTCACTTTTGCAACCTCCGGGCAATGCGGTGGCTGTCAGTTTCGCTTCGCGCTCCCGTTGGCGCCCTCTGGTGGTGGGGAGATGCCCATCAAATTCCCAGCCCTAAGTTACACCGTGCAGTAGGTAAAAATGGAGAGAGGCAGAAGGCGCTGATTTATTTGGGAGGAAAGACATTTTTGCTTGGGAGAGTCCTACAAATACCGTCCTCAGAGGGTGCTCTAGGGCCGTCCGCCCAGCGCAGTGGGAGAAGGCTCCTAGCTGTCCTCGCCTGCGGTCACCCACACAGCACTCCGCAGAGTCTCAGAAAGCCCCCTGTTACTAAACAAATAGTTCAGCCTCCGAGATACATAAGGAAATATATATTAACTTGCAACTTGGTTTTAAAATTTACACTTTTTTTTCCTTCTGAAAATATTACCTTGATTCTCTTATGTAGCTTTTTGGCATAACTTTCGTTATAATCACGCTACATATTCTGCCTTTGTCATCGGGTATTTATGACTTACCATGAAATAAGTATGTACAAAGGATCATTTGTATCTTATATGAAATCATAGCCAAATAAAGTAAAGGGGGAAATATAGACATAATTTAGCTGGTAAAATTCTACCTAGGCCTGACATAAAAATCAGAAAAGTGTAAAAAGAAAAGGCATTCATAAATTCTGCTACTTAGAAATTAAAATAATATCCATAAAAAATACAGTCTAAAAAAGATACATTACAGGAACAATGAACTGGTATTTAATAGTATAATATTTATAATTAATACATGCTGTTTATGTAATTTCCAAAAATTATAAGGAATAGTACTAATCAATATGAAATACTTGGAATAAAAAGAGCAAATGCCATAAAACTTAATTTACAGAAAAATTACAAATAACCAAAAGTATACTAAAAATGTTATACTGACTGGGACTGAGAAAATTATAAATTCAAACAGTGAGATTTATCTCAGGAAGATAAAAATTTATGATGATTATTATAAAGGAAACAGATAATTTTAGAAGGTACAACTATAATTTAGGAAAACCATATTGAAAGCAATTTGGAAATTTTTTAAAATTCAAAATTAAAATATTGATAACTTCAGACTCAGAAATTATAAGAATTTTCCCAGAAAGTTTCACAAATGTAGAAACATATAAGTACATAAGTATAAATTTTTTTCTAGTTTAAAAAAATCTGGAAAATACCTCATTGTGTATTAGCTGACAACTAATTTAAAAGACTAAACAATATTTCAAAATTGATAAAATAATAACATATCTATATATACTGACAAGGAAATATAACATAAAATTTAAAAATTGATAATATGGCCACATTTTCATAATACATGCTGTACATATTTAAATACATATTAAAATTTCCAAAAGTGTACACATCAAAGACAAATCTGATTATCCCTTTTTTTTTTTAGGTTTTTTGAGACAGGGTCTCGCTTTGTAGTTCAGGCTGGCCCTGAGCTCAGCCTCTAACTCACATCACAGCAATCCTCCTGCCTCTGCCTCCCGAGTGTTGGGATTACAGGCGTGAGCCATCACGCCCGGCACTGTGGTATGTGGTGCTGATTGCTGCTGGGCATGAGTCTCCACGCCCAGTATTGTATGTGGTTGCCGGGGAATCGAACTCGCGCCCTTGCGCTTGCAAGACAGGCGCCGGAACCACTGAGCTAACTCCCCAGCCCAAATCTGATTATCTCTTGAAGGTGAGATTATTGAAAAGTAACATTTTCCATTTTTTGCATTGTATGTCATTTACATACTTTACAGTGGGCATATAGCACCTTTGTTACCAGAAAAATGTACCATTTTCCATATTTTTATATAATAATTTTAGACCTTAAAATAGAAATGCATAATTTTTATGGAAGAAGGGCTGCTGTCAGTGAATACCGTTGAGTAATTCTTCTCAGGATAATAACCGAGGTAGCTGGGAAGCAGTAGGAGTTCGTTCTGCGATTCGCCAGGCGGAGTCTTAGCAGACTATGTGTCGTGCTCTAGGCAGTAGCAGAAACCTTGTCGAACGAAGGAATAAAATGGACGCTACGGCATGACGATCATCTAGTGACGCAGCGTGGCTGACACAGTGTGATATTCTGGGCACTGTGGCATCGGGGCTGAACACACATCGGGGCTGAGTAAAGACTCGTCGTGGTCCCGAGTGGGCAGGGGTAGTGCCAGCCTCTTCTGAGCTTCTCTCCGACCATGCGCAGCAATGTTCTTTCTTCATATAAAATTTACTATTCTATTACATGATGCATTTGACATAAAAAATAAAGCAGCTTGGATACAAATATATTATCTTTTTTATTTTAGTAACCAGGTCTGAAAATCTTGAAAGAGAGAGAGAGAGAGATGTGAATAGGCATTCATGGAACTGAAGTTCTAGATGAGAAAGCAAACAGATGAAAATAATAGGTTGTAACACATTGACATGAGATGACAGTTCAGGCAGAATTTAAATCGGATTTTGCGTGGTCAGGGTATTCAAAGTGGATCTGTCCTATATTTAGTGGTGGACAGTGCACGCCTTTTCGGTTAATAAAAGTCCTAAGCATAGTAGCCATTTAGTGAGGTGCATTAGAGAAACTGGAACGTGGGTCTTTTCGTGAAGAGCCCAGTCAGGTGATACTGTCTGGACACCGCTGCGGAGAGGCCCAGCACGGGCACAGCGGGCGAGGCCGGTCGGCAGTGTCCTGAGACAGAGCCTGACTGCCGGGTGTGGCCGGCCAGTAACTTGTGGGGCTTAGTCCATGTGCTTGTGTGGTGAAGTTGGACTGCGGAGAAAAACCTCTGAGCCTGGATATGAACTAGCCATAGCAAGCAAAGGGCCCGGACGGAGCTAAGGGCCAGGCCTGTGGGTGTTTGTTACGGGCTACATCGTGACATAGTGAAAGCCCATCTCAGAGTTTCGAACATAGCTCCGCGGCTGCCATTCTCTGTTGCTCGGCCAGAAGTTGCTGAAGTTCCTCTGCAGACAGTTCTCTGAGTGTTTCCTCCCCCAGGTCCTCAGCATCACCACTGTCCACCTGCAGCCCGAGGACTCGGCTCTAGTGACCGTGTCTTCAACCACAGGGTCAGCCCTTGGCTCAGGCTTCTCGACACAGCCTTAAGAGTCTCCTGTACAATTCTAGGCCACACTTTCTTCCTGGAAGATCTCAGTATTTGTAGAGAGACATGGGCTCAGGATTTCTTAATCCCACCCAGGAAAGATTGGCATTCTGGTTGTAATGCAAGACTTTGTGAGTTAAAACGGACATTCCTGTGTAACCCAAGTTGTTTGTGTGTTAGTCTGGTTGTAACTCAAGGGTCCACTGGTACCTACTAGATACTGAAAGCTCATTGCAAACCTGCGTTTGCTGTGTCTTCTGCTGCCTAGACTGGTACTTGTGCGTATCACGTGATGGACTGTACTTGCTGACCGACTGTGTGAATAGTTTATCTGTATTCTCTTCCTTTTAGATGCCCTCCCACAGCCTCATGCCCCTTCAGAGGAGGCTGAATCTGAAATGTGTGATACTGGGATGCAGTCCCAGAGCTTCTGGGAAGTGAAGCATTCTTCTTTCCTTCCTTGTACTATTTTACCATTACATTCTGTGCACTGTCCAATTTACTAATTGCCTGAAATATGTCTAATATAAACTGAGGTCTGCTGTATGCAGAAAACACACTCTACATTTTGCACACTTTCTTTGAAAAAAGTAAAGCAAAAATAACAATTCTTATATAGATTATGTAATGAAATGATAATTTGAATATGCTGGAGTTAGCCAGATAATTAGTGTTAAAACTAATTTCACATTTCTTTTTACATGTAAAAATATAATTATCAGAACAGCTTACATAGATAACTCATGGATTTCTAATACAAAGTGACGATAAAAAGTATGTGGTTACTACATGCCAGGTACTGATCACAGGCTACCCAATATGGTCCTTGTGATGTATCTTCTTTATAAGAGAAGATAGCATTACAGTGGACCCCTGACTTACGAACTCAATTCATCCCCAAAGTGGAGAAGTGAGTTTGAAGAGCAGACTGGAGGAAGTGGACTGATAAGCTAAGCTTAGACCTAACTTGTTAGCCAATCTGGAGATAGTTTTGAGAGAAAAGAAATGTCTGGTTTCTACTTCAGGAGATCATGGTGGAGAAGCTAATGAGGCTGTAGCTCAGTGGCAGAGCATTTGCCTAGTATGTGGCCCGGGGTCCAATTTCCACTACTACCTAAAAGAAAAAAAGTTAGTAGACTCTGGGGTGGATTTCTGGGGAGAAGAGAGAAGGAAATTTGCTAGTCATGCTGGACATTTCCCACTTGTCCCTCCAAAACTCTCTATGCTCCCTATCCTGCCTCATACCTCTGCACGAGGCAGATGACTTTTAAGGACTCTTAAATAGGCCACCAGTCTCCTCCAGCTCGTGATGGAAAAGGTCACAGCATTCGGAGTGCAGCACCAGTGAGCTCCCACCAGCACATTAGTGTGCTCAGAGTGGAGCTCACACGAGACTTCCCTGTGAGTCGCCTATGCTAGGGACACCCTGTGACACGTCCGTCATCAGCTCCCTCAGGGACCCTGGGCCTGCTGTTCATTTGCCACTAAAACCACAACTGTGAACCACTGCAGAAAGCCCAAGCTGAAAAATACCATCCAGACAGCAGGAAGGAGGACGGAGGGGCCCAGAGTGTGCTCTGAGCCGGCAACGCCAGGACACCTCACAGACGGCAACGTGTCCTCCGAAATGTCGGCTTCGGTCTGCCTTTCTAGTTTCCAGGAGTGCAGTGTGTGGACTGGAACTTCATCTCCACTGAGCCCAGCGACAAGTGGGAGCAGGAAATGATGTCCCTACCTGTGTTCATGCCACTCCAGATGTATTGATGTCATTAAGAGGGACTGGGAGGTGACAAGCTCCCTCCACAGATTCTGGATAATCCAGAAAAATAGTACAGGTAAGAAAGTGCGAGAGGAGGGAGTGGTGAAGGTAGATTTGGTGACAGACAGAGCGGGGCAGTAATGAAGGCAGGGATTTCCATAGTATTCTCTTCATTGACAGTGTTGGATTTAAGCCTCTTCCAGCCTAAATATGCAACTTTCTAAAAGCTACTTATTCAAAGTAAAACATAGTGGTGTATGCATGTAATCCCATCACTTAGGCTGAGGCAGGAGTTCAAGGCCAGCCTGGGCTACATAGTGAGAACTTGTCTCAACAAAAAAAAAAAAGAAAAGAAGCCAGGGATTTAGCTCAGTGGTTCCAGTGTGTGCCAGGCAAACACAAGGTCCAGAGTTCATACATGGTGGCTCATGTCTGTAATCCCAGCACTCAGGAGGCAGAGGCAGTAGGACTGCTGTGAATTCAAGCTAATTTGGGCTACATAGTGAGTTCAGGGCCAACGTGAACTATAAAGTGAGGCCCTTTTTCAAAAAATTAAAAAAAAAAAAAGAAAAGGGAAGAAGAAAGAAAGAAAGAAAAGCAAGCTATTTGTTCCAGTCCTCTATAGAGAAAATAACCACAGCAAAAACGAAATACAGGTAAACCAGTGTAGAGAGTAGAGGCCAAATACACAAGAATACTTAAAAAATTAACAACTTTGGTAATGTGGATCTTTTCTGGGGCTAAACATGACAAGACCATGCTTTGTCTGGTGACCTAAGTAACCAATGGGAAAAAAAGTGGGCTGTTCGCTACATGCTTGGCCGTTGAATTATGGTCATCATAAACACCCTTCTCAGCTCCAAGGGAGGCAAAGTCCAGGGTTACTGGTAAACATTAACAACGTTTTATGTGTTCAGGATCTTCCAGGAAGTGGGCTTCTGCAGTCAACTGAACACTAGAGAAACATTTTAGAAGTTAATGTAGTCTCTTAGATTTTAATTAATAGCAAGCACTTCTCAAGAGCTTACTTTAGTTGTCCAAAGTAGGGAAACACATCGTTTCTTCTCCTTATGAGATTTTATACTTCCTATGATAAGACACATCTTCATCCTCTAAAGAACTTGGTTTTTGAGAACCGAAGAGCATTTGGCAGAGTAGCAAAAGAAGGGCATGATTTCACCCGGAAATAGCATTTGGAGGTTTGAAGCAAGATATGGTTATGATGTGGCGCAGTTGCTGTGTTGAAATGTCTGATAACCTACTGTCAAGGACATTTCCAAGAAAAGATTACTTAAGTTTCGAGTCAGGTAGGATCAGCAACATAACTGTGACTGCTGTGAAGAATGCCACGAATGCTCATTTGAATGCTTACTAAAATTAGGATTTAGCTGGGCATAGTGGCACACACTTGTAGTCCCAGCAGCTAGGAGGCTGAGGCACGAGGATCACAATGAGTTCAAGGCCAGCCTGAACTACATAGAGAGACTCTGTATATTATATATATGATCCAGTACTTGATCACTTTCTTTCTTGCCCAATATCTGAGGAAAGGATCCAGTTTTATTGTCACAGTGCTGAGATCTGAACTTTTCTGGTGACCATAGTTATAGTGGTGATTAGAAGAGCTGATAGGAATTAGAAATAATCAAGGCTAATGACCAGCTATTGATTTCTGAAAGTTAAAAGAAAAGCACTTTAATCTTGACTTCTCTATGTTCATCTTTTTAAGATTAAATTGCCTTGGTACTAGTTTTTACTTATATGATTTTTTTTCTTTCTATAATCTTAGAGATGGTAAATGGGAAGTTACTTTCAGGTTTCTTTCTTCAACATACAGAAATATTCTTTCTCAGTCACTAAAGCCAAACATAATAAGAAAAGTGACTTCATTGGAGGGGGCCGCCAGTGACCAGCATGGGTGTCAGGGCAGCAGTGGCCCTGCTCCGGCTTGTCTGCTGACCGAGCAGCCGGTACTGTGACATCGAAGCCAGCCAGGGCGCGTCTGAGCAGACTGACTAGGTAAACTCGATGTTGTTTACACTTGCGGTAAAGCTTAGAGCAAAAATCTTAAAGAGAAATATGAAAATGACACGCAAGAAACAATATTCCACATACATTCAGTGTACGTTAGAATAGACTCGGTGCATTTCGTGACCGCGCATCAAAACAGGTCACAGCTGATGTGTGAAGTGTATCTACAACGACTGCTCCTTGCATTGCTCTTCCGGCTGACCTCACACTGTCCTGACGCACGCTCTGAAGACCAGGACGCACTTCCTGTAATTTCCTCTCACACCAGGAGGGAGTGAACTGCTGTCCTAGAGCAGCCCCGCTGTGGCTTCCGCTCTGCTGGGCTTCGTAAGCACAGCGTTGGTCTGATTTCGGCTGCCCCAGCCCAGACCTGCGCACGACCACGGCCTGCTGAGGTCACCTGGCAACCCGGGAAGGGCCCGGCTGACCCGACCCTCAGAGCCGTTCCTCGATCACCCAGAGGGCAGGGAAACGCGGAGCCCTGCTCGGGACCCTGCCAGGTGCAGACCTCAGCCCCTGGAAAACCTCCTCCTAGGGGACTTTGAACCTGAGGCCGGGAGTGGGCCCGAGAGCATCATTTTTTATGTGAAATTCATCCTCCAATTACAGCAACTGTCAGCAATGCCATCAGATTCACAGCATGTTAATTAGGGCATATATCTTTATGTAGAGTATTGCTATTTGTCTTATTTGCAACAGAAAAGTCTCTTATCTTAAAGAATATAATGTTAAATGTCCCCATGGGAAAAATTAAATTAAGTAGATGGGGAGGTAAATCAGGAGAGGCACAAAAGACGATTTCAGCAGTGTCTTCGTCAGCTGCGAGCTGCCCCAATGTGCTGCACACAGATACACTGAGCATGACTGATCTCTTAGAACAAGCCAACTTCTCGCCGAGATGGAGGTGACCCGCAGAAACAGCGGCACCTACTGATTTCCTCATCGAATTTTGTGGGCACGTCTGCGGCGCATAATGGCGGAGAGTTGGTACGCTCACGTCTCACAGCTTAATTCCCTCTCTCACTCTTTTGTTTTTCTCTCCCTCCCTGCCTTCCAACTCTTGATCCTTTCCTGTTTGCAAAAGCTCTATTTTCACCATTTTTCCCTTCAATTATCCCCCCCCTTCCCTCCCCTCTCCTCCATCTTGCTCCGGTATCCCTTTGAAAAACATCTCCCTAACTCCCCTTTGTCCCTCTTCCATTCTGTATCACATGATGCTCAAGCTGGGGTGTCTGACTTGGTCCCCCAATCCTGTGGTCTGCACTTTGGTCCATTTGCCTGCGAATCCTTCCAGGTTGTCTTTCTCTACGGCTGAGTAGTACTCCGCTGAGGCAAGTCTGCTTCATAAACAGTGACTGGGGGTTGGATCTCCATAGGAAGAAGATGGCACTAAACCATGCACGAAACTAAAATCAAGACGGATCTGGAGACTTCCTGAGGGTCTAGACTCAAACTAAACGCTACAAGAGAAACAAGCAACTGGAAGATACAGTGGGTGAAGGTCCCCAAGGCCAGGATTTTCTGAACTGAGCCCAGTGCCACAAGAAATATGCACTGTTGGTTAAAAGGAGGATGAAGATCAGAATAAGATTTTAAGCATTTTTTAAAAATTTGTGCATGGCGTTGGCACAGATTTAATGAGGTGTGATCCCTTCGATGGGCTTGTCCCAGGATCCCTGCCAGAGGTCCCATGCAGTGTGCCAAGCTCCTCCAAGGGGGGAAGCCATGCCACACTGACCGGGGTGGGGAGGGGTTCCACACCTTACGGGCAAAGTGACTATGCGGTGGGGGACGCTTCCCATGACTAGCTGCAGTTCAGGAGAAAAGCAAACAAAAGCATCTCCACAGGGCTGTTGTCATAAATCCATCTCAAATCCGAGCTTTCTCCTCTTCCCTCTTCAGCGATTGCTATGGCAGGAATCACAGTGTTTCTTTTTTCATTTGTTTGCCCCAATTTGTAAATATCGTTTTGCTCTTCCAGCAAAGATGATGGAACAGTTGTCCTGTGGTCAATAGTTAATGAGAGAGTCAGAGAAGTGCAGCTTAAAGAACATTCGCGGGATGGAGGAGACAGAGGAAGTCCAGCCGTCCGGGAGACAGGAGATTCTCCCAGGGATGGGACTGACCAGATGTGGAGGTGGGAAGAAGATTCGGAGCCGCGCAGCTGAGAAGGACCCGGGAGGGGGACCAGCCAGCCGCTTAGGAAGGGGTGGGGGGTGAGGCTGCGATTTGGAGGACAGAAAACAGCAGTGGTCCAGGGTGAGCCTCAGAGAAGAGATAATTAAAATGTTTTTTAAAAAACTGAAACCTATTTTCTTTAAAAACTTTATGAGGAATTATTTATATATTCTAGACGTCAGTCCTCGGTCCAAGGAACAGGTGGCAGGAAGTCTCCCTGTCCTGTCGCTGTTCCCTTGCTCTGTGGGTTGCTGCCTTTGTTGTGCAGAAGCTTTTATTTAACTGTGCATGACAACGTATGGTTTTCTGTGGTTTCTCTACTCTTCTCAGTTTGTGATGAGGCACTGGTTTCCTTTTTATTGATTTGTAAAGTTTTGGGGTAGGCATGGCCGTGTGCCACAGACCTTCTCTCAAGAAGGACTTGTTTTGTCAGCTCAGGGATGCAGTCAGCAGGTCCCCTTGGCGCGGAGCCACATCTGGCCAGATCTGCCCTGCAGCACTCCCGGCAGGAGCCGCAAAGCTGATGCTTGGGTGTGCGTCATCGTGGAAACTACCAAGACCTGCATCCCCTCCATGTACACCTCACTGTGCTGCTGTCTGCAAAAGCACTCCTGGATAAATGCCCCTCTCGGATTCCACTTCTCTTAGAAATGAGAATTAGAGATGAGAACTGCGGCAAATGCATATTTTATATATTCAGCAAGTGCTTTGTGAAATAGGACATCAGGATCTTTGCGCATTCTCTTCCCTTGATGCGTGTTGATCTCCCCTTTAGCCACCTGCTAAAATGACTCCTCCTCCCAGAGGCCTCCCTCAACCCCCCAGGAAGTCAGGGGTCTGTGTCACTCTGTCACACCTTTCTATATTTTCCTCAGTGAGCTCTAAATTTGAACCCGATCAGATCCGTAGGCTTTTGTGATTACTTGTTTAATCCCTGAACCTTTCACCAAACTTTCACTACCAGAGAACAATTTTCCTATTTTCTATTGTGTTATACCCTGTTAACCTTGCTAGTTTCAGACATATAGTACATACTTCGTAAATTTAGTCAAATGAAGAAAAGGTTGAATAAAAGAGGAAAGAAAAGGGGCCAGGAAAGGAGCTCAGTGGTACCCTACTTGCTTGGCATGTGCAAGGTCCTGAGTTTGGTCCCTTGTACCACAAAAGAAAAAACAAAAAGAAAGAAAGAAAGAAAGGAAGAGTCCTTTTTCTGAAAGCAGTTTCAGCTACTAAAAGTCTGATCCTTCTTATTAACTAAAACTATAAAACAATTTTGCATTATTCTGGGGGACCCTGGAATGCTCTCCTGACAAAATCTACTCTGTCCATATCTTCTTGCAAACAATTACATGAGATCAATCTCCTGGAGTTATTTTGGAACCCAGGGTTCTTTCTATTCCAGTTTGAAACCCATTAGTCCAAACAATTAGAATATGCATAAAAGAGAAAAATAGAAGTTCTATAGCTAAAATCACTTAAAAACAAAATTAATTCCCTTGCTCAAAGCCTAAAGGGAAAATCGGGTAAACAAGCAGAGAAAATGGGTTGTCTCATTCGCTTTTATTCAGGCTTATTATTACCAATTTAATAGCTCCACCCTTGAGTTGGATGATAGTGTTGCCATGATTACTATGTTTATATTATTACAAGGGATTTATAATATGTCATTTGGACCTGAACTTTCTCATGACTGCTTTAGCCTACAGGCAGTAATAATACTTAATCAAGCAAAACTTCCCAACTTTTTTGGTGGCGTTTAACAATGTGTAGTTAAAGCACATGTGGTTCTTATATGATGGAGAAATCATAATATGTCCAGTTCAGCAAATAGCCAGGAGTAAAGAAAGCTTCATGTAAAATATACCCTGCAAATCGTAGGAACCTTATTTAAAACTTGATTTTCCTTTTACTCTTTTCTATTAATACATGATAATTTTCTACTTTTAAGAGTTATATAGGTTCAGGACACTGGCTTGTTTTCACTTAGATAAAAATCAGAAGCAAATGTCTGCGTGCTAACAACTTCCTTTTTTCAGACAAGAGGGAATTAAACTAATTTCTTATCATTCAACCAATTATATATCTATTTACTGAGTGAATCAGCTTCCTGGACCATTTGTTTCATTGAGACTTGGATCAAAATCTCTTTTAAAGTGAGGGAGAAAAACATTCCTAAAAGATTATTGAAGCAAAGATCTTTTACTTGCTCTTTAATTAGGATAGTCTTAAAGAGGAATCCATGGCTCTAGAATAGTGGATTTTTTTGTTTCCCATGTTCCCTTATGCCCCTCTTCTTAACTACTTCCACCAAGCACTGCTAAGGGCAAAGGAGAAAGAGCCCTTTCTGTTCGCCAGGTGCTGGTAATTCTGGAGTAGAACGTACAGGTCACTGAACTTGGATTCTCAAAGAGGACCTCATCTTTGTTTCAGTGACTTCTCCTTCAAATGCAGCATGTAGGCAAGAAATCCTGGACTAGAGGCGATGCTTGGGCCAGTGTGATGCTTGTGTGGAATAGAAATGACATATAATTGTTATATCAACTTCCAGATGTTGTGAATGTCTCTGAAATAATTTATACCCACCACTATTTCAGAATTGTGGTAGTTACTAGATCTGCTGCTACATCCGCTCATTTAATACCCAAACGAAAAAGAAAGTATAAGATTAGATTACATTTTTTCCTGAAATGTTTTGTAAATACATTTCAGTATAATTTGTATCTTCACCATGTATTTTATTTTATGCATCCAAAAGATTTTGAGGCAGGCACAGTGCCACTGAGTGAAATCCCCAGCCCTAAGACATTTTGAGGAGGATTTCAAAGGCCTTGTAAGGCTACCAATAAGATGCATGTAACAAGAATATCAAGCACCACTAAAGCATTTGCTTTCAAACTTATTAGAACTGACCCCCCCTCCTTAAAAAAATGAGACGAAATTCACATGACAATGAACTACTTTAAGATGCACAGTTTAGTGGTATTCAGTGTAGGCAGATATTGCACAACACTTCTTCCCTCTGGTTTCAGAATATTTTCATTATCTCAGGAGCACATCCCATACGTGTAAGTAGCCTTCCTTATCTCCTCTCTCCCAGGCCCGTGAGGACCACTAATCTGCTATTTCTTTCTGGGGATCTGCCATACCTAGATATTTGGTATTTTTTTTTAAAAAGCCCTACAATATGAAACTTTTGAGTCTGACTTCCTTCATATTATACTGCTTTTGATGTCTATCCAACTTGTAGAATGTATCCTACATATACTCATTTTATAGCCTATGTTCCATCGTGGGTTTGTTTATCCCGTTCAATCACAAAATGACAAAGATTACTTTCAAAGTGGATAATGGGCCTGAATAGAAGATTTCTCTGAAGATTACATAGAAATGGACAACAAACTCAAACTCCTGTTCTTCTTCTGGGAAATGTGCAGATCTGGATTCTTTAATCTTTAGTCTTCAGGGGGCCCAGCCCTGTCCATTGCCCACAGTAGTTCAACATAAGTCAGCTGCCTCTGTCAGTGGGCCCTGCAACCTCCCGTCACTGGCCCAGTTAATGCTGCACAATCACAGAGACACCACAAAACACCACAGACCCCAGATGCCTCCGTGGGGCAGTAACTCCTGCTCTGAGAACCTCTGAACTTGAAATTCCCACGGTTTGAATCTTGAAATTTATCTGAAGAGTCACATTTCATTGCAAAATTTAAATGAAAGTTCTGTGATAGGACAGAAGGATGTTTGTGCAAATGCATTTGTAATTTCATTATTTCTGCACTGTATGGAGACATCAGTATAGAGCATCTTCCTTCCAAGAAGTCTGACTTCACAAGTGCTGATGGATAATACAAACCAGCCTACAAGCTTTCACAGACAAGGTTACATTTTGCCACATGCAATAGAAGTTCCTTAAAATTCACTTAAAATGTATTTCCTCTTTTCACAAAGTCCCTCTTATTTCTGAAATATTTACCTGGTAGCATTTGCTTTAGGTCAAAAGAAACTCCCAGGACACGGTTCCCTTGTTCTCCAGGTGGATGTAGACTCTTCAGAGAACGATCACTGCTTTATAGAGAGCAGCACAAGGCAAGTGGACAGCCGGGGCTTCAGAAACAGATTTGGGGGGAATCTGGTCCTTGGGCCTGTCCCCACCAGCCTTCCCTGCTGGCCTCCAATCCCTGGCTTATTCCTCCTGCCTGATGACTGTGGTGTTGACAGTCCAGAGTGGCTTTCTCCAAGTGGTAGCTTCAGAATTGCTTTCAAAGAAGTTAATCTGTTCTCAGGTGTTCCTTTGATAGTGAAATGTTAGGAAGAAATGTAACGTGATGTTCCATCAGACAACAAATCAGAATTCATAGCTTGCTGCTGGACATCTCGAAGGCTGAGCCTCCACAGGTGAGAGTTTAAAGATGTGGCATTTATTATACCTTTTGTCCGTTGGTCCTCGGCATCGCCCATCAGAATTCGCCTTCTCACTTGGGTCAAATACGTATTTCACTCCCGCAGGGTACCCAGAGCTATGTCCTAAGATATTAGTTGAATAATCTTTTCAAGGATTTTCAAATATGCACACACAAAAAAATAACCTGCTGAATTTTCATGCAGGTATGGAACAAGCGGAAATAAGATGTCTACAAAATGCAGAGAGAAAACGGTTACCAGAGAGGTAGTAGCTCACTGAGAAACTAATCCTATTTATTTTTAAAAGCCCTTCTTGGGACCAGGGATGTAGCTCAATGGTGCCTGGAAGGTACAAGGCCCTAAGTTCGATCCTCAGTACTACAAATGCATATATATATGGCTAACATTAGTTGCTGTTTAACAGTTCTACATGTTTAAATATAATTTTCATATTTCAAATAATGTATTCAGAAGCTTCTCTAAGAAGAACTTCTAGACTATAGCCTTGGTTAGGAGAGGGATGGGCGATGAGGCAATCCTACGAAATGAAAATAAAAAAAGACCTTTGCTTAAAAAATAAAAAAAACTAGACATAAAGGTTGGGTAGAGGATACAGAGATTGCCCGACCCACATGGGCACACCTGGCTACCTGCACGATGCACTCTTACCAGGGAATTGATCTCAGCAAATCAATCACCACACTGTGTCTTGTGGGTGTGGACAGATGTGTAACAGTCTATATTCACCATGACAATACCCCTCAGTGCTTCCACTGCCCTGAAATCCTTTCTGTCCACCCGACACCAGGAACCAGCCACCATCATTTGTGGCTGATTCTTATTGGTTTGGACTTTAGCCACTCATGAATGCCTAGTACTGAGCTGGGAAGCAGCTTCTGCTGTTAACTGGCAGGCAAAGGAGTAGACCCCCCACTGCCCTCCCCTCTTTTATAGCCCAGCTTCTTTAGAATGTCTTTGTCTCTAGAAGAGCTATATGAAAACAAGGCTATGAGAGTATGCTGAGATTGATGTAACCTGACAATTAACCTGTATTGCTTGGAATAGAAAATTAATACAATAAAACCCTGCTGCTGTCTTCTCCACCTCTTTTGCAGCCTCTTTCCCAGTTATGTAATTCTGTGCTCCTTATGCCTAAATCAGTGTGTGCAACCTCAGTGTCTCATATCTATAACCACGCCTCCTTTCCTAGTTTATTTAAGGTACTCTCACCGCTTGGGAAGGAATTCCAGATTAGTCTAGGCAGGCAATAAATACTTTTTTTTTTGAGACAGGGTCTCACTTTGTGGTTCAGGCTGGCCCTGAGCTCAGCCTCAAACTCACATCACAGCAATCCTCCTGCCTCTGCCTCCTGAGGGCTGGGATTACAGGCGTGAGCCACCAAGCCGGGCACTGTGGTATGTGGTACTGGTTGCTGCTGGGGTGAGTCTCCACGCCCAGTATTGTTATGTGGTTACCGGGATCGAATCCGGGTGCTTGAGCTTGTAAGACAGGCGCTGGAACCACTGAGCTATATCCCCGGCCCCCAGGCAATAAATACTTTGCCCTCAAAATTCCTGAGCATCTCTTACATTCCCCTGGGCTGCTCTGACTTATTTTCTGCTGCTTACATGGGGGCTTGTCTGTCCGTGATAATCGGCATCACTTGTTCAACCGTCAAGCTCTTGTGGAAGAGAGCGGGGGTCCTTCCCCTCCCCCAAAGAGATGGTGCATACTCAGACTCTTTTCTGACCCTCTTCGGGAGACTGGGGGTGATATCTGCTCACCATTAGAGGCTCTCTGTACCGTAGAAGGGAATGAGGACACTTGAACTTGGAAAATTTCGTCCTTGAATTAGTCTGCATCTGGTTTGGCCTGGTCTGGAAGCAGGATATCTGTTTTTCTTCCTGCACATTTTCCTGGTTTCTGAGAATATTCAGTACATGCCTACCCCAAATTGGATAGGAGGAAAGGTCTAACCAACCTTTCACAAGTATCTCCCTTTGGAAACTCATGCTGAATGAATATGGGAAGCTTGTACGGTTTAGAATTGGATTGTCTCTTTGCTTACTTGCTTGGAATTGGCCCACAATTTTGTTTCTGGAGTGAGGCTTCCTAGCCTACCAGTTTGTTTCTAGGACTGGAGCCTCCCAGTCTGCCTGCGTGTTTCTGGGGTGGGGCTTCCTGGCTCACTATTTTGTTTCTAGGACTAGGATATCCTGACCCACCATTTTATTTCTGAGGCAAGACCTCCTGACCCACCATTTTGTTTCTAAGATACTTGCCATTTTGTTTCTGGGGTGGGGCCTCAGGCCCACCATTTTGATTCTGGGGTGGGGCCTCCTGAACCACCATTTTGTTTGTAAGACTATGACCACCTGACCCACCATTTGGTTTCTAAAACTGGGGCCTTCTGGCCTACCATCTTCTTTCTTCAGGCATGGCCTTTCCTGCCCACCATCAAATTTCTGGATGTGATTAAAGTAGTAAGGTCCGTAGGAAAAGAAATTATAGTGGTTAACTGCTGAATGACCGGAGAGTATAAACATGAATAAATATAACCTGATACTGTTATCAGTATATAGTCTATGCAGCCCCAACAAAAAGAGCAGGAAAACTCACACTGCAGTGGGGCCTATCTCCATCCCAGTGATGGTGCTTGTTTCTGTCCTGGTTATGTTGCCTAGTCTGGCCTCAGTTTATATGTTAACAAAAGGTGAGACATGGCTTTAAATGTGTTTATATAAGATCAAAGACTTGTTTACCTGCCTGTAAGATAAATTAGATATTATAGATTTAAAATAACTTAGGTGAGCCCTGACAACATGGTTAAAGCACTTACACTCTCATTTGAAAGACAGAAAACAGCCATTAGGTCCTTTGTTGGCTTGATCTTCGGCTGACAGTGCAACTAGAGTCATTCATAGCTTTTGTCTATAGAGACATATTTTGCTAAGGCTTACAGATGGACCCTGGAAAAGCTCCTGATTTTTCTACACCTGAGCTGATCAAGATTTAGTTCTTGTGCCATACTCAGTCTCCTTTCTACCTCAAGCAGTCTGTGGTAGTCAGGGAAACTGTAGAATGGCTTTATAAAACAGAGTTAACCAATAGAGACGACGAAGGTTAAACATCCAGAAACAAACTCCTGGTACAGTTGCATTCTAGGAAATTTTAGGATTCCTATTAATGATTTTCCAGCTACAGGCCATGGGGCCCTGCCTAATAAATTGGATTACACGGTTTATCCTCCAATGCCTGAAAGCTTTATAATCTGACCAGTTTGTGATGGCCTCAAACTCAGAGAGTTACACTTATACTAACCAAGATCCAGACTTTCAGAGAGGTGAAGAATCAACTATGATCAAGAGGAGGGAATGAGCTGGGAAACAGCTTCTTCCATTAACTGGCCGGGAAGGAGCAGCCCCGCCCCACTTCGCTCCTCTCTTATATAGCCCAGCTCTCTAGATAACACAGGAATGTCTTTGTCTCTAGAAGAGCTGTCTGAAAACGAGGCTAGGTAAATTATGCTAAGATTGATGTGACTTTCTGACCAATTAATCTATATTGTTTGGAATAGAAAATTAATACAATGAGACCCTGCTGCTGCATTCTCCTTCTCTTATGTAGCCTCTTTCCCAACTATGTGATTCTATGCTCCATATGCCTAAACACGATGTGTATGACATGTCTCATAACAATAATCACACCTCCTTTCCTAATTTAAGGGACCCCTGCTTTTGTTCTGGAGGAGATGACCGCTTTGGAAGGAATTCCAGGTTAGTCTCAGCCAGAAAGAAGTACTTTGTCTCCAAAACTCCTAAGTCTATCTTCTGTTCTTCTAGGATGGACTGATTCATTTCCTATTGCTTCAGTACAACTTCATAACTACCACACACATTAAACTCTACTTCAGGGTCTTCTCTGAAAATCCTACTGGTGACAGCGGTTTCATCAATGGGAATTTTCTGTATTTAGAAATTTTTGGTTTTGGTTTTTTGAGACAGAGTCTTGCTACATAGCTCAGGCTGGCCTTGAGCTAGTGGCAATCCTCATGATTCAGCCTCGTGAGGGCTGGGATTCCAAGCAGGCACCACTGTGCTCTAAGATCTACATTGTTTCAGACACAACACATTCCAAGGCAAGTTTACCATCATCTTTCTGAACTTTCTCACCCATTTTTATATTCTTGTACCTGAGAGTCATACCACATAGACTTCCATTTATTTTGCATAAAGCCCTAGCAAGTTTATTTTCTTTTCCATCACTGTTTTGCTACTTCTGATACACATTAGAATTTGGTTTAAAACCCAGCATCCTTTTCTCTTTCTACTGTCAGAATGTCTGTCTGGGTCACTTGTTAGATCTGAGGTCCAGTTACCAGCCTCACCTGGCTTCTTGTTCCTGCTTCAACCCTTCTTCTACATGAGCTCTGAGTTCACTTTTTTTACAAATGATACATTTTAGAAAGTCAGTCCTCTACCCTAGACTCTTGAACGTGCCTGTATCTTGTCAAGTTTGGCAATGTTATTTTTGAGGTAGGGTTTTGCTCTATAGTTCGGGCTGGTCTCAAACTCACAGCAATCTTCCTGCTTCAGCTGGGTTACAGGCATGTGCCACCATGCTTGGCCTTGGCAATGTTACTTAACCACTCTGTGTGTGTCTGTCTTCACATTCCAATGTGTTATCTCCTTGAACTGCCATCTGTGTTCCATAATGGTAACAGGAAGCATCAGTGAAGGTGGCCCAGTGTCTTAGACTCCAGACACCTACATTTAAAATTACTAAATGTTGTACAATATTCAATTTCCTCAAAATTTCATATTTAAGACCAGCAAAGAAGCTAACCTAGTTTACCTAATATTTTATATCATTGTTATTATGTATTATTAATTTTGATACTACAATATTTCAGTAAATTGTAAAGAAAAATAGGTAGCAACTTAAGGAAGTGTAAACTTATTTATTTCTTATTTTTGCAGTTCTGAGAATTGATCCCAGGGCCTTGCACACATTAAGTAACCTATGTAATTGCACTACATCTCAGGCTGTAAACTTATTTAATAAAATTCATTTTTCTTTTCTAAATGTCTGATGGCTTGATAACATTTTAGAATGTAATTCACAAAATAAAGTTAGTGTCAAGATTTCATTTTAAGTAAACATTCATGTTCTAAAATGCTTAATAATTTTATTAGCTTATTATCTGGCTGCACAAAACTGTCAGCAATAAAGTTTGTTTTGGGAATCACAGAAAGGCAGTGGTCAGAGCTATGTATATGCTGGATTCTAATGGAAACCGAAAAGCCTCTGGATACACTCACTGCATGGCGTTCCTTTGGGGGACAGATGACCAAGAAAAGTTTTCTTTTCACAATTCCCTGGAGAAACTATTGCTTTTATTGTCATGAAGCAATAATATGCCTAAAGATCAGGCACCCAGAAAGTTTGGTTTTAAGAATAAAACATGTTCAGAAATAGTCCACAACCTTAGTTGAAATATGTCTTCTTTGAACACCTGATCATTAAAGGTTAAACAACCCAAAAGCTTTTTCACATGAAGACACAATACACTCTCTCTGTGGCATCCAGAAGAGCGGCTCTCCCGTCTTTACCGAAACTATCTCCCCTCAGCCTCCTCACGAGGACACATTACAAAGCCACCAGTATTGACAGAGACATTTTAGGATTTGAGGACAGATCTCATCTGGGGCCTGGGTGACCAGGACCTGTGCCTCAGGATATAATTTGGGAAACTGAAAGTGTGCAGCGTTGGGGACAGAAGTGAGCCTTGTTCACATTGTGTAGAGCTGACCTCCGACAGTTGTCCACGGGCCCAGGACACAGCTGGTCCTCGGACAGCCGGCCTCCACAGGAGGGGAGCGACCTTCCGTGCGTCCCCACCCCGCTCAGCTCAGCTTGGGGCGCAACCTCGGTAGGGGCCGCGGGACCGGGGACGCGGAAGGGGGGTGACCTCTGCGGGACTGAGCAGCGAGGGCCGAGCGGGCGGTGGGTCAAGTCAAGGGCAAGGCCGCGGAGAATGTCGGCGGGCGTGGCGCCGACGACAGGCCCAGGCCCGGGGGCCCTCCCCCACCCGGGCGGCCGGCGGGCGGCAGGGGGCGCTGGCGCGCGGTGGCCGGTCGCAGCACCGCCGGTCGCCATGCGCGCGCTGCTCCGGCTGTGGCGCGTGGGCCTCGGGGCGCGCGCGGGGGCGCCGTGGGCCGGGGCGTGCCGCGCCATGGCCGGGTTCTGCGCGGAGGAGCGCGGCCGGCCCGGCTCGCAGGATTTCCGCGTCTTCTTCAGTGAGTGCCGGGCGAGGGGTCGGGGTCGGGGTCGGGGTCGGGGTCGGGGTCGCGGGCGGCGGGCGGCGGGCGGCCCTGCCCGGTCCCGATGCGGGGCCCGGACGGCGCGGGGCCACCGAGCACCATCGCGGCGGGAGCCCCGATCGCAGCGCTGCCGGCGGAGCTGGCGGCCTGGTGGGGCGCTGGCCCCCCGCATCCGCGCGCCGCCCGTGACGCCACGTGAGCGGAGGCCCCCGCGTGGCGGCCGGTCCCTCCCTCCCTCGGGCCCTCCTTCCCGCCGCGAGCCCGGCTCGGCCCCGCCCCGCTCCTCCCGCTCTGCGGGCCGGAACTCTGCCGGCCTGAGCCGCGCAGCCCGCCAGCCGGCCTCCCAACCCCGGGTCAGCGCGGGCACCGACCCGGCTCGGAACACAGCTCCCCGTGCGAACGACGCGCGGCCTGTGAACTGTGTGTGCTCCCACTGCCCGGCGCCCGAGACCCAATGTGACCCTAAATCTGCTCCCTGCCCAGCGTGGGTGTTTGCCTGTCCTCTGAGCTGCAGTCCGGCCAAGTCTGAGGGTCCCAGAGAAGCCCCTAAGAAGTTCCGAACTGGGGAAGGGAGTATGCCCAAGGTCGCAGCGCGGGCTCTCTGGACTGAGACCGTAAAGCCGTTGGCCTTTGCAGCAGAAAAGCCCAGTCCACCACATGACAGGGCCACAAGTTCCAGATCTGCGACGGTGAATGTCAAACAGAGTTGAGAACAGTCGGTCGTGCCTTCGTGCCAGACCGTGCTGGGCATGGGCCAGAGGAGGTCTGTGTAGGGCCTGCCCCTGAGCGCGAGATCTGTCCGTGTGACTGAATATCGGTTACGTACTAGTGGTCAATAAGGTAAAAGACACCGATAACATTTCACTTGAATGTTGATTGAGAAGTAACAAAACCCAGCATGGAGGAGGCCTAGCCCCGACCCTGGGGCCGGCGGTTTCTTCCTCCTCTTGGGACAGTTTCTTCAGCTGTGACCTTGAAGGATACTCAAGGGTGGTCTCTCTTGGGGGGGACGATTGCTGCGGCCTCTGGGAGCAGCCGTGTCTCAGCTCAGCCGGTGGTCACAGAGTCACTGTGGACAGGTCACCGGGCCGCAGTGGCCCTGTCAGCCTGTGATGACCTACTCCATCTCTGTAAAACAGTCTGCGTGAGTGCTCTGTAGTCCCCGTGATGGTCAGATGTGTATAAAGATGGTCCGTGTCTCACACCTGGTAGATAGTATTTCTTTTTACCTTTTGACTGTAAGTCATTAGATAAGTTCTTATCATTCAGTTCAGTGAAAGAATATTTTGAAGTGCTTCAGTGTATTAAGTCCTAGGCCCCAGAACTTTAATGAGTACTACAGTATTTTTTTTTTTTTTTGTACTAAAATTCAACTTAGGCCCTTGCACTTGCCAGGCAGGACTATACCATTGAAGTACATCCCAGCTGGGACTGTAGTCTTTGAATTAAACTGTAAAGCCAGAACGAAATTAGGCCTTACTACAGGGTACCAAAGACCCTCTGTCAGTATTCCTTGGGTATCTCGACTGTTTTGTTGTATTAAGAACTTGAAAGTTCTTGTTAAACTTCTGTTAAAGGATAGGAGAGAGCCTTGCTTTCCATAATTTGGATTTTTGCCACCATAAGATCCATGACTGACCTATGGAAACAGGCCTGTTGAGGACTTGAGTTCTTTTATATAGAACAAGAATGAGTCGTGTGGTTCTTCAGTTTGCTTTGCCATTTATCGTATGGACTTAGGGTGATTTATTGTTTATTTATTTTTAAATATATTGTTTGAATAGTAGGTGAAGTAAGCCATTGAATGGACCATATGTCTGAACTCACTAAAACTTTCTGGGAGAAGTTCCGGTAACCTTGTTATTTTTAAATTGGCCCATATTGCAGAACTCCGCACATGAGAACAGAATGCTTGTTGTGTGAATATAGAATGACTGTATTTGAGTTTTATTCCTTGAAATAGCCTGGTTTTCTAAAAGAGGAGCTGGGAAATAGAAATGTGATCTGTATAGAAGAGGATGCAAATGTACTGAGCTGATTTTTAAACTTTGAATTTCTTAGTCATAACAATCAAGCAGAGCTACCTTTGGTCATTATTAAGTGGTGAACACGACTGGCTCTCTGATGGTTTGTAATGGTGTATCAGTTCTATTTAGTTGTAAACATGGTTTCAGATACAGGTTTCATGTTCCATTCATTTTTCTCATTTGCTATTATAAGCAGTACATTTTCAGCCACATGAGAGAAAGAAGCAGTAGATAACTTACAAAATGACAGCATTAAAATCTAATGGGGGCTCAGTGGAAGGGAAATGCTGACTGGTATCTCAGGGATGTGGCTGGGGCAGCTGAGGCTCTGCTAAGGTAGGTCTGGGATGCATCGTGATTTTGAGAGTAGTGAAATACAAGACCAAGTGACAGGGCAACTACAGTTATTTGCCTTATCTCTCTCCTAGTAAATATCCGACAAAGACTGTGGGTGAGGCGAGAAAGGATGATATGAAAACAATAGTAGGAGATGCCAGAGCTGGAGATTTTGAAATATTTTGTGAAAGATTTTTTTCAAAGAGGGGAATGTGTTTGGGACAGAGCAGGTGGAAGGAGACCCTTGAAGGGGTAGCCAGGCAGGAGGGCAGCAGCGTAGAGGCTGTGGGGCTCATTTCAGCTTTGTGCACACAGTGAACGCACACCTGAGGTCGTGGGATGCACTGGAGGAAGGGTTAAGAGGGACAAGGGTGACGGGAGCCCTGCAGAACTCTGCACTCCGATTCAGGAAACTGGTTGTCACACCCAATGTCTGTTTCTTCATCATGGCGGAAAGCTGCTGGCCTTCATCAAGCCAGTTCCCAGCGATGCTCCTGGGTCTCATTCTTCAGTGTAAGCCACCTTGCTTGTCCTGAAGGGTTCCCTGGCTAGTCTGTCATCCCTAGGACACCTTCACTTGCCCAGTGATGGCCACAGCGACCTGCTTGGCCCCTGTGTGACATGCGGCAGCATCAGTTAATTCATTGAAACATTGGTTTCCTCTGCTGCCTCTGGAACCACATTTCTCTGTGTTTGCTTCTTTTATGGCTTCCATTTCACAGTGTCCCTTGGGGACTCTGGCTCCCTGGAGCTGTAACTTGGAGGTGCCC